>CM060114.1:22479724-22509724 GCA_030522415.1 Channallabes apus
GGAAAACAAACAAATCACTCTCCGAGACGACTCGTTCTTCACGTTAGGTTCAACTATCGTCATGTTAGAGTGAGACACTTATCGGAGAGCCGAAGCCTAAACTTCAGGTTAAACGCAGAGGACTGCTATCCTGGGGTCGTCGTGATCTGCCCACACTACTGAAGTGTCCTCCCTAGGAAGGATCATCCGTCTCCCCTGTCTCCACCTGTCTCACCATCAGCCCTGCTTCTGTCTCTCACTCGGATTCATCTCTCACGTTCGTACTTCTTTCCCTTTTCTCGTTTCCTTGTTTCCTTTCTTGTGTCCTCTCTCTCCTGCCTACTCACTTCTCCTGTATTTCTCCTCATATCCTCCTCCTGCCCAGACTCCAGCATGTTCTGGCTGAAAAAGTTGGCATTATTTTTAACCATACTTTGAATTTCTTTTCATTTTTTCATTTCCTGTTTACTACTGTGACCAACGGTATTGAAGAAATGAAAGGGCCTTGAGGTTAAAATCCGCATATTTCGCTGACACACACACACACACACACAGTGAGGAAATGCGGTTTATACACTGCGATAAAACTAAAAGATTCGTACAGATCTGAGACTGAGAGAATGTGATTGCGGTGGTCATACAAATCTGCCTGCTTCTGTGATCAACTCCGACTTTACATAATACACACACACACACACACACACACACACACACACACCATTACCGAATCACATTTAGTGTAGTCATTCACAAAGAGAAGCTCGCACTTCAGCTTGAGAAACCACAGCAGCTCGTGCTGTGTGTGTGTGTGTGTGTGTGTGTGTTGTCTGTTTCAGTCTTACACAGCTTATAGACATACTGTAGCAGTGGCTTTTTTTTTCACATCACAATGTTAGGAACTGAACATTGCACAGATTAAAAAAAAGCTAAATTCTGTGGTTACTTGATTGAAAAAAAAAAGTTATTATTTTTACTTCATTTACTACATTTACTACATTTACTAGATCCTTTCTCTTCTAAAAGCAGAGGACAGACAGGAAGTCGTCCCTCACTGTCTACTGTCAGTGTGCTCCTCTGTCCACTTATCAGTCCACTGATGATAAACTTTTTTTTATTTTGTGGATGTGTGTGTGTGTGTGCTTGATTTGCACATATTAGAGCGTCGGGTCGGTTTGATTATCGGATCGGATGCAGGAAAAAAAAGGTACAACACTGGTAACACTGTGATCTCTCCTCTAGAATCTGATAACTATGAATTCGACAAATTAAAAGAAAGTTCGGCAAAGTATCAATAGTCCACAGTCCCTCATATGAGGGGAGTACAAGAGCATGCAGTTCCCGAGAAAATCACGTCAAGTCCTAATATGAGGACATTCATGTCCGAAGAGGTTAAGAAAACAAAACCAAGTTTCACTAAAAGTACATGAAAACACTCCAGTCGTCTGGGAACGCTTGCCAACTTGTGTTCGGAGCAGAGCTGTGGGGATTTATGCTCTTACATCTCGTCGTGTGTGTGTGTGTGTGTGTGTGTGTGTGTGTGTGTGTGTGTGTGTGGGAGGAGGTCTGATGCTCTGAAGGCCTGAGTGCCAGACACTTGAGATCTTCCACTCCAACCTTCATGGATTTGGCTTTGTGCACTGTGGCACTGTGTCGTGTTCGATCCTCTTAGTTCCAGTTAGGGAAAGTCGAACACTACTAAACTTTGCGGCAGGGGTTTGGAGAAGGATGTGAAATGAACACGATTCTATTCCGCTTTCGGGACGCCTGTGATGAACCTGCAGAGTGATTATGAGAAAAGACTTTATCATGCTTTGTCTTCAGAATCAGAAACAAAATTATATATACAGTACATGATGTTCTTATCTCTAAATCAATCGCATTATACCATAGTTAGTTCCAAGCAAGTAATGTAATTAGATGAATGTCATTCCACGAGTAGTGATGTACAATAGAGCTTATGTATCTCAGGTATTCTAACAAAGTAGGTCGGTATGTTCTGCAGTACTGGAAAAGAGGGGAGAGCAGCTGCCTGATAAAAAAAACACTGGTAGGTTACATTTACTCCGTTACATTTACTTGAGTAACTAGTGAAAAAGATTTCCTTCTATAAGTAGTTTTACTGCACCATACTTTTTACTTTTACTTGAGTAGATCTGTGAAGAAGAAACACTACTCTTTCTCCGCTACACTCGACTTTTAGTTTTCCCCCCCGATTTTCTCCCTAACTTTTGGAGAAAGTTAATTGCTCCCCGTCACTAGGGGCCTCCCACATTAAGGCTACTACTACCAGTCAGAGACTGAGTCTTTTCGAACTCCTCACTCACGCACCGCTGCGGGCGGCGTAACACACTCGGAGGACAGTGCTATCCGCTCCGTCCGCTTACGTGAACTCACAGACGCCCCTGATTGGCTGTAGAGCCGTGCTTAATGTGGGAGCACTAAGTACCTCTCATCCCTCCCCTCTGAGAGAGCTCGGCCAATCGAACCAGCGATCTCCGGATGATAGGGCGAGCACTTTATGCCACTCGGAGGCCAGACTTCTTACTTTTCCAACCATTTCTTCTACCAGTAGATCTACCGCCTGACTGTTTCAGCAATCAGACGCAGTAACAATAACCACATGTTGTCACATGACCAGACATAAACCCAGCGTCATAGCGGGAAAAGTTCTTTAGCCGCCATCCCTGGCATCATATACAAAGCATGTTTCGTTTACGCAAAGTGTAAAAGAACTTGAGTACTCTCTTCACTGAATACTTTTCTTACTTTTACTTGAGTAGTATTTTGAATGACTACATTTTACTTCTACTTGAGTAACATTATTTTGAAGTACAGCTACTCTTACTTGAGTACTTTTTTGGCTACTCTACCCAGCTTTGGCCAAAACTCACATTTAATACCGATCAGGGAATCAAGTTTTAGCAAGAAATCACACCCGATAACGTTGCGTCATCTTTACTTCCTTAGTAATTGCTTCTATGTCTGAACAGTCCTTGCGGTTTAACGAACCTGCAAGCAAAGATAACTAACTTCTAACACAAGGCTGAATCCCGAATCCCTTTCCAACCTCTAATCAGGTGTGGAACAAGAGAGTTTAACTTACACCCACATGCTTAGGATAACCTGAAAACGTGAAATTCAGCTGAGATTCTAAAGTAAATCTCATACACTCCTCAAGTCTGTCCTTCACCTTCATTGTTTATTCTTCTCACCTTTTAGGTACGCAATGCAGGTGAGAATTAAAACTACTACTTTCACTCCTGTTTATTACAATAGAAATAACAGGTTGAATTAACGCTCGGTCTGGCTCGGTCTGCCAGCCGCGGTTTAGTTCTACCAGTCGTTTAAGGATGTGTGCTGCTTAAATAAAGAAACAAAAAAAATCACAAACTGTAGATAATAAATGAAGTTTGTAGAACACATTACAGCTGTGCTGATATTCGGTACAACAGCACCAGCGCTTAATTATACTGATACCTGATTTAACACTGCGCACAAATTTCAAATGAGAGGAAAAGAAAGAATCAAAACGATAACTAAAACGAGAGAATGAACCTTTCCGAGAGGGAATTTGTCATGTCGGATCGTTTAGTTTGTGCGCTAGCACACAGCCTCCCCCTCCCGCAGCCGTACACACACATGCTGAGTGGGAGTTATGTGCAAGGCTTTAATGATCCAGTGTGGCTTTTGCAGAACACTGTGTAAGTGTGTACTGGTGTCCTCTCCAAAAGCCAGAACCACATAATGAACTCCAGGTCCAGGGCAGTAACAGGATTCACTATTCTGCTGGCTGCAGTGTAATGGAGTTAAACTAACGAGCGGGCTCGGATCGCGCTGCCTCTGCTTCCTCGTGTACGGCGGTACGCTGCCCACAAATCCCACATGGACGGTGTTATTGGATTAGGAAATACACGAAGGGCTGCTTTCCCTGGCTGCGTGCACACTCGCAGGCAAAATATTTGCTATGCCTTTACGATACATACGAAATAAAGTGTAGCCTTTAACGCAAAATAAAGCAAGACATGATGTGAGGGACTTAGACAGATGTTAAAGTATATAGCCTACAACTTTTTAAGAAGTTTAAATTACACTTTAGCTTACAATGCCACCGTCACTGATTAATTACTTGGGCGATGTTAAAGATTAGAGTGAACTGTGCTAATGTTTAATGGAAGGTTGATGGGAGACAGATTTATAGCGTGCTCTCAGACTAATGATAAGGAAATGAAAGAAACCGGGGTTTCAGGATGGTCTAACAGCAGCAGGAACAACAGCATCACTACTACAACAACCGATTCAAAAATGATGAAGCATTTACGGATCAGAACTCTTTTGCAACAGTGCACTCCCGACAGATGAACCCAGACTAGAACTCTTGTGCAATAACTCAGCTCATTTTCAGGGGAAGGAATGTCTGTGCTTACGATCCCAAAATCGTCAAACTCGCAGTGAGATATGGAGGTCAGAGTTACATTTCATGTGGCTGCTTCTCTGCAAACTATTCTAGGGAAAACATGAACAGAGAGACATATTGGAGGATAATTTAATCTCATTGACTGTATTAAGATAAATTAATAGGAGAAGGAGACTGGGGGAATATGACACTCCCAAGCATTAGAGATGGGAATCACTAGGGACCACCTGATACACTGAGGTTTCGATCTGCATCGTGACTCTATAAGGGTCACGATGCAGGGTCCAGAGAGAGGATCTCTCCAATCTCCATGTTACATTTAAAGTATAGCTGAGAACAATTGGGAAATATTCTATGGAGGCGAACTGGGGTTTAATAAATTCTATGCATACATTTACTGTAAGGTTTTGTTCATGAACCAAAATTGAAGCACTTTTGGAAAAGATATTTGAGCAGACAGATCACTGACTCCTCATCACTGACAATAGATCCCAAGTCCATTTCCCATGTCAAATACGACAAAAGTGTCGTATTTGAAGGAATTCATAAAAATCTTTACTGGGCAGACTAAATTCCTGTCTTAACTCCTGAAATGATCTCATTTGGCCGTCATCAATAAGTGACCTAATTCAGACACTCCTCTTGACCTCCAAGTCAAAAGGCCAGTGCTCTGTATGGAAGAGGGAAAATCAAGATTAAGTGCAACTGGAGACTTAAGAGACAACTTGTCTGAAATGGATAAATATTTCTTAATATCCTTCCACACCAAAAGAGTGTTTGTTACAGTAAAAACTAATCAGTTGTTGGATTTTTTTTTAAATGAATAAATGGTAGGGAACATAACATTCTGGGAAAGCATCTTGTAGATTCAATCTCAACCCAGCATGAATCAAATCTATAATTATACCAACTTAACATGTGCTTGATTTGAGCAGCCCAAAAGTATAATTGGAAATTGGGTAACGAAACCCCACCCAATTCCTTTGGTTTCATCAAAACCAAAAATTTAAGTCTGGGTTTCTTATAATTCCAAATATACCATGAAATTGAAGAATTAATCCTCTTGAAAAAATTGGTATCTAAGTAACAAACTTTAACAAACTTAAACAAAAAGATTTTTACCCCATGTATCCAAGAGTCAACTCAAGAATGCAGGAGAATGATGGAGCCAAAATCCTGTCTGGAAACTCCTTTGAAAATTTATCAAAGACTTCAGAGATTCTGAAATTCTGAGCGAGTACATCAGAGGAACCTTGTAAACTTTGGCAAATAACTAATTTAACCAAATGGAACAGGAAAAAAACGGCTGACATTAAAGGACACTTCAAGTACGGTACATTAATGAGACTCGCCGCGGTAAAACATGTAAATGACGCAAAAGTTTAAAAAAAGGCAGAACGTCCGTATATGCTGATCGCGGTCAGTTGACAATCACATGGCAAATTACTTGTACACGTCTGGAGCTTTGTAAGAAGATACGAGTTATCCAGTTAATTAGCCAGGTAATTAGGTCTCCGAGTTAGTTTGTTGTTAATTTATGTCATGTCAATCTGTCTCGTCTCAGCTAGCCAGCTAATTAGATTAGTTAGCTAGTTAGTTTTCTGTTAATTTATGTTGTAAATTTCTGTTGCACATAGCACCTTGGTCCTGGAGGAACGCTGTTTCGTTTCACTGTGTACTAACTGTATATGGTTGAAGTGAGAGGTCAAGTCAAGTCAAGTCGGCTTTATTATCCATGATAAACTAACACTCTACTGATCTACGAGATGGTACTTTCACCTTACATGTCTTCTTAATGTAACAAAGCAAACTAAATTATGAATTAGATTTTGGGTTTTTGTAACATTCTTGAGAACATGAAATACATGAGTATATATTAAATAATAAAAACAAAAACATCTGAATACGTATGTGCTCTCACTGTACAAGCTTATGCTGACTTACATCAAAAGAAACTAGATTAATTACTATTTATATTCAGTAATCATAAAAAACAGCAATGCCAGAACACTCGAGCTGGTATAAAGGACGGCTTTCAGATCCTTTCTTGAGATGATTGTGACATTTTGCACTCGGCTATTATACAGCCCTTCAAAATGGGACAACATTTACTGAACCTCCAAATGCTTTGAAACAACACAACCATCTTCTACACACACCATCCAAACCAACAAGGTACTAAGTTTTACATCCATACAAGCGATTTGTGACAGATGCCTAACAGTATGGTTCATTAATTAACTGTAAATGAGAAATCTCTCTTCAAGTGCAAAAATACAGCTTGAGAAACTGAAGCGGTGTGAGAGATGGAGCGATGCAGAGCCTTAGCGAGAACTGAGCTCCTTTTGTTCGTGCTGCCACTCGGCCTTGAGAGCTGCCCAGATTTCACTCTGTTGGAATACACACACACACACACACACACACACACACACACACACATACACACATACACACACACACACACACACACACACACACACACACACACACACACACACACACACACATACACAGACCAACACTGTCTGACATGAATTAACAAAAAAATAAATAAAAAAAAAAGCCTACATCAAGCTCAGAGGGGAGTCGGCCTGTGAGACATACTCAAGCTATTTTAACCAACGCTTTTAGAACTTGGGCTACTTCTAATTTTATTTCGAATCAGACATCAAGACCGAAGTGTGTTTTCACTTTCCACCATCTCCTACTCTAAAAAAAAACCCTGATGTGGCTAACAGTAAATAAAATTCAATACAGCAATCTGTCTCAGTTTAATGCTTAAACATGCTCTTGCTACTGTATGTGTTCATACGTCACGGTTGCAAGAGGTTGCACACGGAGCAGGAGGTGTCTCATCACACACACGCTAAGAGGTTGGTTTTGTTTTGACTCATGCCATTTCTACATGTTTTGAACCATTAAAGGAGTTCCTGGGAGGCCGGCGTTTCAGACGTGACTCAGGCAGGGTCAAGTCTGAGGCAGGGTCACCTTCTGCTGCTTTAAATAAATAAAAGACCCTTTTTTGTTATTATTTACAGTCGGGAGTCATAATCTGACCTCCGTGAATATTTCTTCACTTGTTCTAAAAAAAAAATTTTAAAAATAAAAAAGATATTCAGTTTTTATGTCGTCGCCCCCCCTCACACGGCTTTGACAGGAAACAAATCGCACATCTTTACTTCTCATCTCGGTGATGACAAGAGGCTGATAAAAATATGAGAAAATCACTTTTTCCTCCTCTAGTCGACATTTCAGTTCAGACAGCGGACGAGGTGTGAGGTTTTACTCAGGAGAATAACTCGCACATGCTTACAAGCAAACTGATGTGCGATGACACCCGGCTATCACGCCGTCTCCTTTCTTTCACTTGTCAAATCCGCAGCCTCTCAATCATCCTGTTCCTGATGCGCTTCTCTCACTCTGTGCTACTATTGTCTTCATCTATCTCCCTCTCTCTCTCTCTCTCTCGCCTCATCCAGACTCCTTGGCAGACGGATTCATTTTCTCGCCTCTCGTTTATCTGCTTCCCATTTCCACTGCCATCACCCCGGTCTTAATCACGGTCACCTTCACGGCCTTCTGTCTCTGTCCCTCACCGCCCCCCTCCCTTCGTGTGATCCAAAAAGAAGAAAAAAAAGCATGATTGGAGGCGCATTTATTTCCCACGCTTTGTTCTCTGGTCCATTTTTAATTGCGTACGTGGTAGAGAAGTGTAGAGAAAGAAAGAAAAAAAGAGACAGACGAGAGACGGAGGATAAACTGCTGGTCGGTTTCACTGCTCAATCTTAAATACATTCGGTAAACATTCGGTCTCTCAGTGCGAGACCACGGTTGTAAAAAATGATTTTTTTGAAGAGTCAAACAAGGACTTTTGATTGTGTAGAATAACAGAACACAGTTCTGAAAGTAAAAACTCACTTTATTTCTCTATAAAATCCTCTGCTACATTAGTGCACTTATCCCAGTGTTTCACTAGTGCTTGGATAGCATCTAGGTAGAACGTTTTTCTCAGAGAAGTGATCGGACTGCGTGCTTTATGTCTGAAACACTGGCCTCCCAAGAACTCCTTTAATGGCCCAAACATGTGGAAATGACTTGGAGTGAGATCAGGACTGTAGGATTTAGGATGTGGCGATAACTCCCAGCTGAGAATCCTGTGATGTACTGAAGTGTTCACTCAATGAACGTTCATGGGAACGACTGCAGTGAGCTCAGAGCCAACTCTGGAAAAGTCCTGGTTAGACTTGAACGGCCATTCCAGCTACTGTAGCCTTCCTGTCAGCTCTAACAGATTGTTCTCCCTCACCAACAAGATGCATCGTGTATAAAATTCCAAGACTCAAACACATTTTGTCGTAGTTGTGATATTGAAAGCGAACGATGACATCATCTCTTACCTTGCTCCCATTCTTGCTGTGTATCCTTAGTAAAGCTCTGCCTTTCCATCTGCATGGGTCTCTCTCTCTCTCTCTCTACTTCTCTCTCTCACACAATCATAGTAATCAACCTGACGTACAGTTCATACTGTCATCATCAGTGTCCTCATTCTCTTCACTCTGCGATACGAGGCTTTAAGAAGAAAAGAAGCCGTAATTCCAGAAGACGTAAAACTGGAGAAAAACAAGAAGCTGCAATCAGACAGACAGTCAGACAGAAGAGTGAAGAAAAGAAAACTAACGGGGAGACGCTCCAACAATGCGACTGTTTGTTGACTTCAGAGACACGTCAGTGTACAGACCCACACACTACATACCAGCCTGTGCTCTCTCTCACACACACACACACACACACACACACACACACACACACACACGCTAATAGTGCACAAATACAAACAAACTACATACCAACCTTTACAACAAACAACTGCTGGAATCACACACCTGATTCTGACAGCACACACCCACACACACACACACACACACACACCAACAAATTAAATACCCTTGACAAAATGTCAGATTTACCTAGAAAAAATTGAAAGCAAGTGATCAGACTACAGAGGATATCTCTAATAGGACTCGTATTTCTTTCTACAATCATAGAAAGTTAGAAGTTAATAAACTTGCCCATTAAGGAAGAACTTCTGACCAATCAGATTTGAGTATTTGGTATAAAAAGAGCATTCATAAGAACAGCATAAAATTCCACTGTGACACATTTCCGACGTGTGGACAAAAATGCAAAACGTGTTTTTCTCGATCGAATGTGTATCTAACATGGTTTAAGGCAACAATAAAGGCTCGGATGTAGCGTGAAGGGGTTTTATATTCATGAATCACCAAATTGAGGTTCGGATACAAACTGTTTTTTGTCTCAAATACAACTAGGAGGACGATCAGAACCCTCAGGGCCTGAAACTCCCGTGCGCAGGCCAGCGGACACAGCTGTTCCAGAGGTGAGGGGAATTCCCCTGGTCTCACACAGTGCAGTGACCCGGACTAACACACCTGGAACGCGGCGCTGGGACAGAGCCCGAAGCTCCTCACACCAGCGACACCGGGAGAGGACGAGACGAGCTGACCAACAAGCTCCGCTCTCCTGTCTTTCTCCACAACACTTTTTTCCTTTCCATCCTGCTTTTTCCATCTTTTTCACATTTCAATCTTTTATTCCATCCTTAATTTTTACACAACATCATTTTTTTTCTTTCATCTCATTTTTCCTTTCCAACATTTATTTCATCTTCCGTTCATTCTTTCATTCTACATTCCTTCTTAGTCGCTACCTTTCCTTCCTTTATCCCAGCCATATTTTTTCCACTTTTCCCTTCTTTCATCTTTTTTTTCTACATCCTTTTTTCCTTCTGTCCTATTCCTTCTTTCCATCCTCCTTTTTTCCCCCCTAACTGCCCTTCTTTCCATCCCTCTGTCTGTCTTGCTTTCTACCTTTTCTTCCATGCTTCATTTCTTCCTTCTTCCTTTCAACCTTTTCCTTCCTTCCTTTTTTTCTACCTCTTCTTCCTTTCATCTTTCTTTTGACCTTTACCTCCTTTTCCCTTCACTTCCTCCGCTTTTTTTCTCTTTTCCTCTTTCTTTCTGTTTTTCCTCCAGCTGTAATGACACATTGATCTCAGTGCTTTTAAAAGTGGAGCATGTGTGTGTGTGTGTGTGTGTGTGTGTGTGTGTGTGTGTCACACCCTAAAGGTTTTATGGCAGCGTTTCCCTGACCAGGAGGCGTACATGTGTGCTGTAGGTCTCCTCACAAGCCAAGCCTCACAGCTGAAATAAGAACAGATAAAAGACAACACAGGAGGAGAGAGAGAGAGAGAGAGAGACAGAGAGGGAGAGAGACAGAGAGAGACAGGATAAGACGGTGAGCTGAAAGGCAACCAAATGGTGCACTAACGCTGCATCAGCACCTCGTCATCTCACAGCAGCAAAATGTCACTGGAGCTCTCACAAACCTGTACCTAACGACTTCAGCTCAATATGTGTGTGTGTGTGTGTGTGTGTGTGTGTGTGTATTGATGTGTGTGTGTATTGATGTGCAGCTGCAGGAGGGTTTTCAAGTCGCACAAATGACAGAAGGAACCAATCAATAGAGATTAAATCAAGGCTTCAAAAATAAACTTTTCTGTTTTTTTTTTTGCAAACAGCCATCTTTTGCTCAAACATGTCTCTGATGTGTCAACATATATTTTCCCTACAAATATTTACGTTCTGGAAAAAGAAATCAGAAAATACTTGAGTTTATCCGTAACGTGAAAAATTCGGAAAATATTTCTCTATACCACTAGTCGTAGAAGAATTCCACACGGACCAGGTTTTAAAGCGAACAAAGGTGAACACATGACCACAAAAAAAATAAATAAATAAATATATATATATATATATATATATATATATATATATATATATATATATATATATATATATATATATATATACATAAAATATACATAAAACACTAAATGAAATGAAGTCGACAAAATAAATTAAAAGCAGACCTGAAGAAACAAGATCAGCATCAGGACTCAGGTAGGAAAACTGGTACTAAGGGGCTTAAAATGTACCAAGAAAGACCCAGAACTGCTGAATCATGGCAGGACGGATCCGGGCCTTCATTTTGTTTACATCGATTTCGGACCAGAATGTGGAGACTCATCAGATCACAGTCCAGTTCTATTGTCCAGTTTTGGTGTCTCAGTTTCCTGCTCTAGTGTGTTCTTCTGCTTCAAGGTTCCATGTGTTCCTTCGGGGTTCCTTCGGTTGTAACGAGATGTTAGTCGAGTTACTGTAGCCTTTCCTCCAGCATGACCCAGCCTGGACATTCTTCTGTCCTCAGGCATCCACAAGGCTTCCCAGATACCTGCTGCTCACTGGATATCTTCTCTTGCTCACACCGTCCTCTATAAACCCTAGAGATGTTTGTGTGTGAAAGTCCCAGTAGATCAGCAGTTTCAGAAACACTCGGACCAGCCCCGTCTGGCACCGACGACCACCCACGTGCTACATTCAGTCATTTCAATCACCGATCTGATGCTCGGTTTGAACATCTTGACATCGTGTCTACGTGAATAAATAAGAATCGAGTTGCTGCCATGTGATTGGCTGCGCTATCGAGCGGTCAAACAGGTGTACCTAATGAAGTGGCCGGTGAGTTCATTACAAAACAATAATATTCTGCTGGTGGGCAAGAAACCTATATACTGGGACACAGCTTACTTCTATATAAGCATCCTCACACACACACACACACACACACACACACACACACACACACACACACACACACACACACGGCGGTATGAGGTCTGAAGTGTTGCCAGCCGCTTTGTGTTACCACGTGTGAAACAACTTCACAGCCTGTCAAAAGTCAGTATCAAATGAGTCAAGGGAAAACACAAATGTCAGGTTCACTCTCTCGCCCTCACACACACACACACACACACACACACACACACACACATATGCTGGAGTTCTGCCATGAAGGAGGTGCTAATAAGATCCACACAGCCGTACGCACCTGCGAACCTCGAGCTGGCGCGGCGTCGAGACGGAGACACCAGCTCTTTGACAATCTGAAGGACCTGCATGCTCAGCTTGTGGGGGTGGAGTCGGAGCTTGAATAAGAGGCGGGGTCAGTGACAGAGGCGGGGCCTGCTGGGGTGGGCGTGGGAACAAGGGTCGCCCGAAGATCCCTGGAAGCCTCATGGCCATCGTATGAAGACCGAGACATCACAAACACACACTCTTACACTCACACAAACACATATGCTCTCTCTCTCTCTCACACACACACACACACACACACACACACACACACACACACACACACACACGTGTACAATCCGAGCCTTAACGTCAGTGCTTTTTGTCTCTTCCTCTCTCAGATCAGCTCTGTGTGAAGTTCAGTTCCGGCTGAATTCTGCCTCGGAGACGGAGACGAGCCGGCGTCTCCAGGTCACGATCGACTCCTGATTAGCCGCGGGTAATTAGTGGCAATTACCAGCCGTGACTCTTAAACCGGTCCGTTGGTGCGGCGGCGCAGCTTCAGCGGAGCAACAAGTCGCGGGGTGATGAAAAGCTCAGAGTTCTCCACTGAAGCTCTCTCGCACTCCGGTCTCTCCATCTTTTCATCCTCGCGCCTCTCCGTCCTCCGCGCTCTCACGGCACACTGCTGCTACGAGTCCAGCTCCCTCTTTCTCTCTCTCTCTCCCTCCCTCTCCCCGCTTTCTCTCTCTCTATATATCACTCTCTTCTCTTCATCCCCTCCTCTCTCTCATCTCTCTCTCCCTTTCTCCATCTGGCTTTTTCCTCTATCGTTTCTCCCTCGTTTGCTTTCTCCGCCTCTCTCCTTTATATCCTGAATGAAGCAAAGCTTCAACTTTCCCTTTGCTTTCTCTCCTCATCCCTCTCTCTCTCTCTCTCTCTCTCTTTGCACATTTATCTAATATCTGTTTATTACTCCCTTTCGCTCTTTGTTCTCTCACTCACTCTTACATCGAGTCTTCCTTTTTTTGGAGAGAGAGGAAGTGAAAAAGATTAGAAAGAGAGAGAGGATGAGGCATGATGAGAGACAGAAAGAGAGAAGGATGAGAAATGAAATGGTGCGATGAGTGGGCGTGGAGGAAGAAGGAGTGAAATGAAAGAAATGGGCAGATTAGAATGAGAAGAGAGAGAGAGGGGAAAGACGAGGTTAAAAGGAAAGAGCAAGAGAGACGATGGAGAGAAGGATAAGGAGAGAGAGATTTCTTCCTCCTCATCCTTTTCTTCACCCTCCTTCTCTTTCTTTCGGATCATCTCTTCCTTTCTACAGATCCTCATTTCTCTCTCTCTCTCTCTCTTTTCCTCCCCCAGTAAAAAAAATGTACGTCCTTATTAAAGATGGAATTTCATGATTACGTTGATGAAAGCAAATACAGTAACACGCACTTCAGCATATTTTAAAATCTTTCTCTCTCTCTCTCTCACACTCACACACACACACAGACACACACACACACACACACACACAGACACACACAGACACACACAGACACACACACACACACAGACACCACATGTAAACGCATTCACTCTCTCTAACTTTACCTTTCAGTGTGTCCAATTGCATTCAAGGACATGCATGCAGTCACGTGTATGTGTGTGTGTGTGTGTGTGTGTGTGTGTGTGTGTGTGTGTGTGTGTGTGCGCGCTATAATCAATCAATCTCGCCCTCTACACACTGACTTAATAAGACACTGCCACATACACACCGAGCGGTCCCTCCCTCGCAGTAACTGGTGTGTGTGTGTGTGTGTGTGTGTGTGTGAGAGAGAGAGAGGATGATTTTAAAATATACTGGCTTGTACTGAGACTTATGAAAGGCAATAAATGTGAAACAAAATGTTCCAGGTTTAACACCGGAAATGTTTCAGGGGAGTAAATACTTACGCAAGCAATTGAATCTACTAGTAAAACAGAACATGTTTTTTTTACGCTTATTATGAATAAACATACAGTATAAACCTGCACAGACTTGTAAACTAGTGGCCACCAGCCCATGACTCCCTGAACACCTTGTTACATCTTTAAATGTCATCATCATAAAAAAACAACGAAACAGTGAAGCAACTCCTCAGCAATAACGCATGAACAAGGATTAATAGTAATATAGCAATAGGGTCGGCATTCGTATGTTTTTTCCCCAATGATTTTCTCCCTAATTTAGTCGTGTCCAATTCCTCCCCGTCACTAGAGGGCTACCACTACCACTCAGTCGGGAGGGCTGAAGACTATCGTGTGTTTCCTCCGAACCACGTGACGACAGCCGGCCGCATCTTTTCGAACTGCTCGGTCGCACACTGTTGAGGTCGGCGTAACACACTCGGAGGACAGCGCTATCCACACCTTCTGCTTTGGCGAGCTCACAGACGCCCCTGATTGACTATAGAGCCGTGATTAATGTGGGACCACTAAGTACCTCTCATCCCTCCCCCCTGAGAGAGCTCGGCCAATCAGCTCTCTCTAGGCCTCCAGCTGTGAGAGGTTACAGCATCACCCGGGAATCGTACCAGCAATCTCCGAACGATAGGACGAGCACTTTACCACTCGGAGGCCCGCGGCATTCCGTATGTTGAGGTTCCACAGTATTAATAACACTGCAAAAAAGCCACATAACTCTTTTTCTTAAAAAAAAAAAAATGCAAAAAATACCAGGTTAGTTATCTGTGTGCTGAGAATGTTTAAGCGCAGTAACAGCACTAGCTTTAGCAAATACCTCAAACATTCTTTTTACATAAGGAATATTTAAATTATATTTTAAAGCATTATTTGTCGCTGTTACTATGTTCACACAACTCAGTGAACCCTTCTATCTCAACCGAGTAAATGCGAAGTGTGTTTTAATGCCATAAAACACCACCGCAACCGCAGTTAACCTGGAGTACTGATCCCAAATCCTAATGTTCACTTTAGATTCATCATCATCATACAGGCATATCGGTTCATTACATCTAAAACGCTGATTATACACTTCAATGCCCGAGAGAGAGTATATATATACATCACTCATCTCAGTTAGCCACCTAGCATCTGGATAACAAAACCGGAATTTTCAGTTGAATGTGCTAAAGTCAGAAATGACGTAATCCTGACTGTCTAATTAGCACTTAGGATGGAATGCTGAATTGTGATTTACGTAAAAACTTGTTCATCCGAGTTCTGAAACCTGTAGAAGTGTGATTTCACAACAGAGGTGTAAGGGTTAGCACTGTGGCGCCGCACCTCCAGCAGGGGTCGGGGATTCAATTCCCACCTCAGGTAGGGGGGAGGGGTTAAGAGGGTGTGGTGTTTGCATGTTCTCAGGACAGAGTTGAGTATTGCACGACAGAGGGATCTCAGTGGACTACTGATCAGGAGGTCCCAGATTCAAACCCCAGCACTAGTAAGATGCCACTGTTGGGCCGCTGAGCAAGACCCTTAGCCCTCGACTGCTCAGATCAGACGTATAGTGAGATAAAATGCAAGTTGCTCTGGATAAGGACGTGTGCCAAATGATGTACATGTAAAACAGTCCAAAAACATGGTTCATTGCAGTTTCCAAATTGCCCACAGAGTGTAAATGTGTGTGGATAGGCTGTACCCCACCTCATGCCCCAAGTCCCCTGGGATAGACTCCAGACCAACCGCTACTCTGCACAGTATAAGCGGTATAGCTAGTCTGCAAGACAAGTTAATTCCTCTCATCACTTTTGTTGAAGCAGCGATAAACACCACAAACCCTCAACATCCTCTCTTTCTCATCTCATGATTTTCAATAGTTCAGAGTCTTCCGGTCAGCTTGCAGTTTCCCTATAAAGTTAAAGCTACTCGATGTCTGTACGTCTGTTACACGAGAGAGAGCCTTTTGGAAAAACGCAGAACAAAAGCGTTCCCTCACAGTTAACTTTCATGTGAATTATCCAGTGTATGATTACTGTACCTGTATAAGCTGTTACCATAGAAATGACAAAGTGTAAGAACGAGCGTATTATCAAATAAGCACAAAATGTTGACCAAACAGATCTAAAAAAAACGTAACACCGTTCTACTGTGGTAGAAAAGCAGCCATTCTTATCTTTTCACAATATTTCAGTGTCCGTGATGAATTGAAAGAGATCAATCTGTTTGTCTTGGTAAGCTCTGGCTATACACGGACATGTGATAAAGGTCAGCCAATATCTGTCGAGTAAATATTTCACACCAAAGCATGGCTTCGAGACTGAAGCATCTGATACTGAACGATTTTCCACTCACTGCTTCCTGGTTATCAGGACTTATCACCAGCCTCTAAAGCCAGCAAGACCTGCTCTTGGGTGAAGTAAAGAACTGGAGTGGAAGAGAACGAAGACGGAAGATGAACATCGTCTTAACGAGTGCGGGCGGCAACAGGCTTAGCTGAACCATCGATCTGGTATTGACGCAGGCCAAACACACACACACACACACACACACACACACACACAGGGCAAGATCGATGGGTCTGTCTGGCAAGTCAATATACACTAACGACCAGGCGCGCCCAACCCGGCTTCTTCTTTACTGCTCCAGGACTATACTAAATCGTTTTCATCCAGTCACTCAAAGTTAGTCTTAATCTCATCGAAACACATCGATATCACAAGAATTTCATTATAGAATTTCACTTTGTACTTTTAGATGTTACTTCCTGTTATCACTTACATTCCAACAGTTGTAAAAAAAATTTTTTTCCTCTCTCTGGAACTTAAATATTTACAGCGTGTCATGTAACCAAGAAATTCCAGCCACAGCTTTATTCCTGTTACAGGCCTCTCTATAAGAGTTTTGATTGCTCCGGACAACAGAACACACTTATGAGAGTAAAAACTCCCTTTATTTTTCTGTGAAAACCTCTGCTACCATCCAGATGATTTTCTCATGGAACTGCCTCCTTCACGTCTGAAACGCTGGCCTCCCAGGAACTCCTTTAATAGCCCAAACGTGTGATAATGACGTAAAGCGAGGTCAGGATGTGCGAGAACTCACAGCCGAGTTCCTGTAACGTGCAAGTGGTGGTAACGAACAAGTTACTCGAACAGATGCATCTCTTCCCAAAAATTATCAATGGATTCTTTTCATTTTTACTCAGGGGTTTCACTCGCCGACTGTTGACGGGAATGACTGCAGTGGGCTCCGAACCACCACACCCGGGATCATCCTTCATGGATATATACATCTTTTAAAAATGTTTTACTGCAGTGAAGAGTCTCATCTCTGCACCGTGCTTAAAGTCAATCGCTTTTACACCTTCATTCAATGGAAACTTCATCACAAGTCCTGGTTTGGCCCTTAACCCTACCTGCTCCAGGGGCGCTGTATCATGGCTGACCCTGCGCTCTGACTCCAGTTATGCTGGGATATGCGAAGAAAGAATTTCACTGTGCTGTAATGTATATGTGACAAATAAAGGCTTAACTTAACTTAAAACCAAACTAAGGCTTTAAGAGCGCAGCGACTTATCCAGTTAATCGATCATTGAGTGTGGTTTCTTCACAATTTATTTCCATTAACGAAGCAAAAATATAACTTTTTTTTTTTTTTTTTTTTACATATGCGAGATTAATTTCTTATTCATAAATCTGTTGTTTGACACTGCTTTAATTATAACCGGTTTGAAGACTTGATTAGGCTTGTAGGGCAGCTCTGTGGTGTAGGAAACGCCGCAACCATCTGTGCTAGGTTCTGTACACGGAATCGCATTAATCACAAAACCAGCTGTTGGGCGAGAAAGACAAAGGGCAAAACCGACTGATTAATGCTGGGATGCAGAAAAAGAGAAAGGATCTCCTCAGAGGGAGGAAGGAAAAAAAAAGAATAACAAGTAGTCTTGTAAAAAAAAAAAAAAACATCACTTGAAGCCTTTTTCCAAAATTGCCCTTATATAAAAACAAGGCTAAAAAGTGAAATAGTAGACACTTCTTTTCTTTCGGTCTGGTTTACGTCCGCGGTTATTACAGAAACGACTCCTTCTTCCGAATTTCTCTTGCAAGGATTATTTTCTACGCAGGCATGAACCGAGATTTAGGAGATAGAGGAGCTCAGTACTAGAGAAATGTCCAATGTATTAGTTTTAGTGTTCCTCGCTTAAACGGTTTGGATTCAGATCCTCTTCTAAAAACAACAGTATATACTGTACTTGACATAATATTTAATACCATATCAGATTATTAATTCAGACCATAGATCAGGCAGATTCGGATGCTGGGGTTGTGTTTTAAACACAGACGTATAAGGGGAGGAAAAAAAACTTTAACTCTGCCTTAAGCACAGCACCAGGTCTTATAAATCCACAGTGAGAGCGGTTAATAAAGTGAGGCTGATCACTCGTCTTTAATAATGCATGATGGAGTGAGCCTCGGAGTTATGAGCTCGAGTGCAAGTGTGACTGTGTGTGTGTGTGTGTGTGTGAGAGAGAGAGAGAGAGAGAGAGAGAGAGGGCAGTTTGAAATTACAAATGAATTAGAATTGATATCGGAGACTAAGTGCAATATGAATTCTTCTACTTCATTAGGAATCTTTTTTTCTTTTCTCATGAAAGTACAAAGTCGAACATTATCTGCACTCAAAGCTACCGTCTCTCCAGTCTCTGATGTACAGGTGTGTACGTGTTACATCGTAAGAATCCATCGCAACTGCAATAGATGCCCTGCTTGTGATTCGCACGACAGAAGAGCAGCGTGCAGTGTTTCCTTTATCATGTCCTGTCGGTGCACCTGGTGCTGAAGAGTTTAAATATCTGCAAACAAAATTTGGACCGATACTCCGAGGAAGGTGAAAGTTTCTTAAAGTGAAACAAGACATATATTCATCAGTACAAGTCTGATAAACGGCAGTGAGGGAATATGAAAGCTTGTTGACAAATATACAAAGCGCATCGAAAAGAGCAAGGAAATTACGTCGAAAACGATTGTCATTTCTAAATTGAACTAAAATAAATTCTGCAACCAGAGTGCGAATAATTTTTGACTCAGCCTCATAAATGAAACAAACAATAGCTAATGCACAATATACATAATCTACCTTTTGCTTAAGGCTGGCAACCTCTCATTTTAAAATGAGGCCAAAAACCACCTCACGTCAGTGGCAGTAAATTAAGTGCATTGAATTTTTTTCAATCCTGTGGGAATTTCTTTGCTCGGACGCTCATTAGGTAACGCCGTCCAAGTGTTTGTTTCGGTGCACACATGAGAGAGCAGACGGCTAATCAGACGGCTAATCAGACCGCGGCTCTTAAGCAGAAAAGTGTCTGAGATGGAGAGTCTAGGAACGAAGATGATTTCCGCCATTTCTCATCAAATGATAAAGAAGCTCGACGGGTAATAAAAGGCCATGACGTGTTAGTGCACACCTGTCAATCACTGTACAGCAAAATTTAGGAAAACTGTTCATCATGAAATAAATATTGCCCACAATGTGTGAAATGCCCACGAGTCACGCCGTCGAATGCTTAGTTTACTGAACTTTGTTTTCAAATCAGTTTTGTGACAGAACTCTGTGAAAATCAAGATGGAGGAAGAGGAAGTGGATCGTAAGCAGGTCGCCTCAATCCGGTGTTCGCAAAAGGAATCACGGAGAACCAATAGGACGCTGTTTCTCATTATTGGGCGGGGCTACACCTGCACTCTAACCAGTGCAATGTTACAGATGCGTTACAGCTTGACTTTTCACCTACCACTTCATGATCTCATATATACAGTACAGCCTATGGAATAGTTAGCAAACCGCAAACTTGTCTTTCTTATCTGTTTTTCTCTTTCGTGCTAATATTAGTCTTCTATGCTTATTCTATGCTTCTGATACTTTCTCAACAAACCAGGGATCGGCGTCACTATTCTCGTTTTCTCCTCAGAACATTATTGTAGATCTTGCATGCACGAGGAGCCAAACCTGCATCACCCAGGCAACGCACCACTCGGAGGGACGGCTGTGAGGAAGCGCACGGTTTATTCTGACCAGTGCGTCTCCTTGGCCGCAGTAAAGTCCTTCCTCGTCTGTCAGGCTGTAAAATGCACGATGCTTCTCAACCAGCCCGAGGACATTTACAGTCTCGGGTAATTTATGAAGGAACTTACAATACTGTCCTGGGGATACAGCACGAAAATATATATATGTGTGTGTGTGTGTGTGTGTGTGTGTGTGTGTGTGTGTGTGTGTGTGTGTGTGTGTGTGTGTGGAGTATGGTCTCTATAGGGACCAAATGTTCCCACGGTGGTAGCAATGGAATTGTGGGAAGTTGCACACCTTCTATACAGACAGACATTGTCTGCACACACACACACACACACACACACACACACACACACACACACACACACACACACACACACACACCGGCATGATGCATTTGCATAAAATCATTAATAATTATTAAATGATTAAGCTGTAATAAGACATAGCTGTCAGCATCAATATATAATGTGTTCCATTTTCAAACACATCGTCTATAGGGGTGAAATAATGCAGGCTAGGCAGATATTTTACTGTAAGAAAGAAATGCAGGGAGTGAACTCTCACCTTTCAGTGGTATGCTTTATTAAAGCATATTTCTGAACGCACTCACCATCTATAACGCTTTATCCTGTATAGTGTTAATTTCGTCAACAAAAATAATGACGAGAAATGTTCGTTTTACAGCCTTTTTTTTCCTGTGACTGACATGAGACGATGACGAGACATATCTACGAACAGTGACGAAATCAGACTGTGATATTGTTGACGAAAGGACAACGGTTTGAAAAAAAATACAAACTAGCGCGCAGGAGTAGTCTGCCCGCGCAGTAACGGGATGTTACCAGCTCAGACATCTTTAACTCTTCGTCCCCCATATTTGGGCCCATTTTCTTCACATTGAACCAGAGAGAAAAAGCCTGTGTGTAGTAATATCAGAGGAGAAACAGTGTGGGCACACCATCGCCGGGAAAAATACCACGAATCTGAAGAGACGCATCAAGGAAAACCATAAAAGTCACCCAGTTTTACAGCTTCTTCTGTGGGAATTAAGTTACCATGTGTTAACATGATTATGTTGCGATGTATTTTATTTTATAGTTAAACCGTTGCCAAACACATTAAGGTAATAGGTTAGCTACAGCATCCAGTCAACAGTCCAAGTGTGTAAATGTATATTAAAAAATAAATAAATAAAAGATAAAAGAATAATATATATTTTTTTATTTCACAACACAGTTTGTCCATACTGTTGCCATTGTTTTGTAGTTAAAAAAATACAGACATGCAGCAGTTGTTGTGCTGGTTAAAAATAAATATAATTAGCTGAAAACAACAGATTAAAAGATGAGAGATTTAAAATTTTAAGATAATTATAATTTTGTGGGAAACCTTTAAAAATGGTTTTGGCTAAACTAGATTGACAGTAAGATTAAATAATTATTGCTAAAATCTTAAATTTTCTTTGACTAAAACTAGACTATAATGTCCAGACTTTTAGGCGACTAAAGCTTGACTAAACAAAAAAGATGTCTATATGACGAAATATGATGAAAAACTAAGGGTCATTTATCCCAGACTAAGACTAAAATTAAAAGTAGCTGAAAGAATTAACACTAATCTTGTACAGTACACTGGGTCATGGGGGTCCTATCCCAGGAAACTCAGGGCAAGAGGCAGAGTAGCAGAGTAGCAGAGTAACCCCTGGACGGGGTGTCAGGTCCATCATAGTACACTACCATTCAAAGGATTTAGATCACTTTCTAACTCCATGATGGTTCCTGGTTTTTATTTCTTTCTACATTGTAAAGGAATGCTGAAGGCGTCCAAAAAATGCCTTAATCTCCTTTGAACAGTTGATATTGAGATGTTTCTGCTACTTCTGCTCTGTAAAGACTTCATAACGCCTCTAATCTGAGGTGCTGTTAGTTGGTAATTTTTCAGGCTGATAACTCTAAATGAACTTCTCGTCTGCAGCAGAGGTAGGTTTTGGTCTCGTCCTCCTGGGACGGCCTTCATGACAGCCAGTTTCATTATGGTGCTGGACGGATTTTACAAATGCACTTGACAATACTGTTCTTGCAAGAACTATTACAGAAACGCCGACCTCTGTGTCTTAAAATAACAACTAACTGTCGTTTTTCCTGTTGTTACGTAATTACCTAATTCCATATGTGCTATTTTATAGTTTTGAAATCCCCAGTATTGTTGTAGAATGTAGAAAATAAATCACTAAACAAAAACAAAGAAATTTGCAAGTGATCTAAAACTTTTGAACAGTAGTGTATGTCTGAACTTTTGTTTAATTACATAGTATATGATAACTGATTCATTATATGATTAATGCGTATTAATTCACAAACACAGAAATAACCCGGGCATCCACAGCCCACTCCGATTATTTTTATTTAATAACAACAAATGAATAGTTAAAAAGAAAATAATAATTATATATATATATATATATATATATATATATATATATATATATATATATATATATATATATATATATATATTCAAAAAACTATTTTTTAAAACTAAAAAATAGTTAAAAAAAAAAAAATATATATATATATAAATATATATATATATATATATATATATATATATATATATATATATATATATATATATATATATATAATTTTTTTTAGAGAGAAGACAGCGTATCTCATGTGCTGATGCTGAATTGGTGAACATAGTGTACACTGGTTGCCACGAAGGTGTCACACACACTAAGATTTCGTTGAGTCACCTTTAGCTTTTAATACAGCACAATAGTTCACGTAGTGGCGAAATCATGTGTGAAAACGATTCCTTATGCTCCCAGAACTCTTCCACAACTAGAGTACTGGATCAATACTCCACTGATGTGGTAACCAGGTCATCTAGTACGTTTATGCTCTCTAGCAAATTTAAACATTTTTCTGATTAGTCTCACTAACAAGTGACTCCTTTAAGGACCACAAAGCGGTTTTGACCCAATCCTGTAAGTTCTCATCACACTGTGCATGTGGAAATGCTCTTACGTTCACTATAACTGTGATTCCTAATTCCTGATCTCGAGCCATGACTTTTCCACGGCCCGTCTAGGTTGAAGAGTCGGGGTTATTGTGCATTTTCAGTCAGTAGCAGCCCCTAAACCACCCTGGAATGAGCCGCCTCATTTGTATCTGTATCTGTATCAGGCCCCTATTTTTAAATCTCACCTTAAGCGAGTTTTATACTCTTTGGCATTTATACAGTATGAGGACATATTGTACTTCTTTGCTGTTTTATTAATTATTTATTGTTTTATTTGCTTATTTTACACAATGATGGCAGACGACTTGTTTATTGTTTTATTTGGATTTGATTTCTATTACGGTATGTTTTTATAGTCTGTTTCTATTTCTGCAGCTGTTTCAGGATTGTACAGCCCTTTGGTCGACTGTGTTGTGTTACATGTGGTTTAAGGAATAAATCTAACTTGACACTTGACTTCACCGCATTTCTTTGACGAAGTGAATGACTTAACATTATCCTTCTAGATTTTAATAATACTGGACAGTTCTTAAACCAATCACAGTCACGACAAATCTGCCTTAGTTATTTCCGTGGCGTGATGCAGGGCAATAATTTGACCCCTCTAAAGTGGTTACTTTTTTTTAACCCAGACAGGGTCGCCTAAACAGAGATCTGTGCGGTCCAACACGTCCAAAATATAACTTCACTCCAACACTTTCAAAACATAGAGTCTAAAATAACGTATCCAGTCAGAGAGGGTGCTAGACATTAGCTCTCAGTCACGTCTCTATCAGGAGAGAAATCATGCCATGATATCATTGTGACAACAACTCATCCGCCCTTGCTTTAGTGAATAATCTCACCTGAAATGTACAGGTTTATATAGAACGGCTGACTCTCATACAGTACAGAACATCCTGTCAGTGTATTGTTGTTCGCCTTTACTCCTGTCCACCTGAATACTACAATGATTTATAACCCGTCTGTTCAGTATCAGCCAGAAGATGAGGAAATTCCCTCTGAGCCTTGTTTCCTGTTGCTTTATGACTTTTCAGGGAGTTTTTTCCTTGGCACCGTCACCTCTAGCTTGCTCATTAGAGATCTTTCACACCTATTACTGTGTATCAGGTTTAAAATACGCTGAAATCGATACGCCACGTTCATTTACTCTTTAACTTTGTTGGATTTGTCACTGCATGCGACTAAACAAAAGACAATAACATTGGCTATGGGGCATCTTCCTTTTTTTTCTTTTTACAGAAAAGGAAAAACACCTCTAATAAATGCATGTACTGTAGAACTCATAAGGATGTATAGAATATTATTATTCTAAATTAATAGTGTGTATTAATACCTGCATCCAGTGTTTATTTTTACATTGATGACACATGGCCGATGCCCTTATCCAGAGTGACTTACATTTATCTCATTACACATCTGAGCAGTTGAGGGTTAAGGGCTTTGCTCAAGGGCAAATCAGTGGCAACTTGCCTTTAATGCTGGGGTTTGAACCCGAGACCTTCCGATCATAAGACCAACTCATTTTCTCTTTTTGTTCTGTAGTCCATGTCTACAGAACATGCCATGTCTTGGTCCTTTGGCTCAGTTTATGTTTCAGAGATCTACAGTACAGGACAATGTCGTCAGTATAACCCAAAGTGCACAATGTGCTTGGTTCATTTTCTTGCAGTTGAACTGATTGATGAACGCTATACGAATAATATTTAAAATAATATTAAATTGGCAAAGTTTCTGATTTGAAATCAGTCACAGGACACAATATACTTGTGGAGTGACGCGGCAACGTCGTGAGCATAATTGTTCATATACTTGCCTATAGGCTAAGTGTTTCAAATAACATGTTACTGATATGAAAAGGATGTATACTGTAAGAAGCAGTCTCAGGGCAAGTTCACATCTCTGTGTCTGTAAAAAAGTTAGTCTGTTCTAACTGTTGAATAAAAAACTTCTTCAGACTTGAGCGCGGTCTCGAGGTCAGACATTTTAGCAGACAGGCTGTGCTGAACAGAAAGGTAATGAAACTTCCGTCTGAAGGCATTAATTGCCTTTCTAAGTACTCCGGGGTCGTTAACTGAACCTTTTTTATAAGTTCAATTAATGTGACTTTAGGCTGAAAGCAAATAACTTCATTTTGAAAAAAAATACAACTTCAGCAAAGAGCCTGAATCAGATGAGGACGTCCTTCACCACATCCCTTATGAAAACCATTCTACCATCAGCATTTCTACTGTAACTACAATCTAGAATACAGATGTGATCATCATCTATTTCTATAAGATCGGCAACTTTCTGTGTTCCACGCATCACCCGATTCCACTTCATGGAATTCGAGATTGCATCTGTATATTCTTCCTCAAATAAAGATTCTTGGATTGGATTAAAGTCTAATCCACTTCTACTGTAAGTTTATTGAGGAGATTTAAGGCATCAACATTCCAACGTTAAACACGATGATCAGTCACGGCGTATTGCTTTACATAGTAGACTGAAGTAAAAAGTGCCCTCTTATGCCTTTTTTGCCCCCAAACCCTGTAAAATGAACCCAAAAACAACAGGAAGCTCTATTCACTTGACTTTCTCATGTCTTTCCTGACTCAGGAACCTCGATTTCGACGCTGCAGCTGGGGAGAGGTCGGGGAAGGAGTTATCGAGTTCACAATCAATTTATATCAAACTGTTATATAAATAATCAAATCTAACATAAAGAGAAGAAACAGAAATGTTGTGGATCAGGGCGGCTGGAATCACGGCTCTCGATCTTTCTCAGGAAATGGATGTTAACTTGGTTCCATGGTCACTGTACGTGTGTGTGTGTGTGTGTGTGTGTGTGTGTGTGTGTGTGTGTGTGTGTGTGTGTGTGTGCAGGTTCCACTTCTTCCCTTCCTGCTGTTTACTATGAAATGTAATCATACTCCTGAGTGACTTCCTTCCCTCGTTCAATCTTCTCTCTGTCTCTCATTTACACACACACACACACACACACACACACACACACACACACACACACACACACACACACACACAGTAAAGAGATACACATGAAAATATACAAGAAAATCTACAGTCATAGGCATACATGTATACGGTACATTTAATAAAAGGTAATAAAAGATGCGTTAAATTAAAATATGATCAAACTAAGATTAATAATTCTGATCAGCGGGAAAAAAATAATAATAATATTCCGTCACTGTATGTAGCGTGATTTTTTTGTGTGCTGATTCACATAATCACCACATGGACTACAAAATCAAAAAATTTACAAAAAAATGTTTATATAATGATTCAATAATAATCCTCCAAACATGAAAATTAGTCTCAAACCCACTCATTGCACACACACCGTTCTCGAAACACCCGTTAGAAGCCATGCGTGGCTGCTCACGTGATCGCATCTGATCAACATAAGAATTTGTAGGAAAATTGAGACGTCATTTTTCTCCGACACCATATTAATTTCAGAAACCGTGGAGGCAATTCGCCGTGCCCTTTTCTTCCGGTGCCTTGGTGCCCTTTTTTGAAAAATGTCAGCAAAATTATTCAAATACTGTAGATATCAGTAAGTGCAGCATGGGTGGGATCTGTTTACTTCTCGCTTCCTGCCACAACCCGCCGCTGGCGCTTTCTACGGCACATACAGCCGCTTGACACAGGGCTTATTTTGTTGCTCTGCACAAGAACATCATACGTCATTACACAACGGTTGGTTTTGAACGAGCATTGTCTCCTTAATAATTGCTTCCAAGTCTTTCAGAATCGTCTCAGAACAATCGCTGCTCTTATATTTACGCCTGCAGAGCTAACTAGCTCTTAATGCAAGTCTGAATCCCAAATCGCTCTCCAAGCCCTGATCAAGGGCACTACTTGCTGTGATTGTCCACCCAACGTAGTTTCCATTTAACACTATTTGGGATTCGAACCTGGAACCTGAAAGTTAACGGAGCTGATAATCTAAAGTGGAAATATAAAAAGAAACTTAGAATTAAAATTTACAGGACTGTCCACCACCTCCATGGTTTATTCTCCTCAGGGTTTCCCGACGTAGTACAAGTAACTGAATTGAATTTTAATACTACTTTCGCCTCTAATTACACCAACTGTTGGTCGCCAGTTGCAGAAGGATGCAGATCGTAACCTGGCGATAATAAATGTTGTATCAATGACATATCA
The DNA here is from genome assembly GCA_030522415.1 of Channallabes apus. Classification (NCBI taxonomy): domain Eukaryota; kingdom Metazoa; phylum Chordata; class Actinopteri; order Siluriformes; family Clariidae; genus Channallabes; species Channallabes apus. The sequence continues at coordinate 22,507,250 of CM060114.1, forward strand.
CACTCGAGGTTGTACTCTACCGCCTACGAACCACATCACAGCCGTGCTATATGGAGCGGTACAATACTCACACTCCTGTGATATTGCTTAAGTAATCATTGGACTATGTATGTGGCTTTCTAACTTTTCAGAGGAAAAAAATAACCAGATATGAAGATATTTTTAATATTTGAAACATCAAAACTGTATTTGTTGCAAGTCCAAGTTGGAGCTTGCCCTATACACAACAGATTAAAAATAGAATAGACATCATATACAGTACACACACACACACCACTAGGTCTAAAAATCCAACACTTCTAAAATCTTATTTGTTTTTTATTGCACAAGAGGCAGAAAAAGTTGATTTTCTCTTCTAAAGAGCAATAAAATATTGATTGTTTTGTTTTAATTTTTAGGAATAAAATGTGTTCCTAATAAAATATTATGCCGCTTGCTAGGGCTGGGCCGATAAACGATATCATATCGAATCGCGATTTATTTGATTTTAAAAATGATGAAAAGCTCACTGCCCCAATAAACTGACATAATGGCTTAAGCATGCAATGACAACAAAAATGGAATGAATTATGCAGTTATCAATCTGGGTCAGGACAATTTCACTTTTACTATACAGTTGAGTACCTGCTAGGTGTTGTATAGTTCATATTTGCTTGGCCAGAATGGTTTAAGCCACCAAAATAACGTTTTATTGATAAACTGCGACATGAACACTCCCGTTAGTAACGAGGCGAATAAGGAGCTAAACTTCAGCCGCAGAATGAGACGCTGCGCAATAAGGAACCAAACGAATCGGAAGCTGCGAATAAGGAGCTAAACTTCAGCCTCGTGTGCTTAGGGGCATCGTATCTTTCGCTAGAAAGTTAGAAACGGCCCTGGTTATATCCTTGCTCCTTTTCATAAGGTGTAATGGCCACGAAAGACGACACGATCGGGTCGATGACGACATGAAACGACATGAAAATGAGGGCTAGCAGTGGGGCTGTCCCATCGGCCCACATTTTCATGCTCTCAGTGTGGTTGTTTGGGTGATGCGTTCATATAACGTTCGTGCTACCTTTTTTGTCGACAATTTCAACATCTTTTGATAATAACTCGAGGTTAGATTCACTTTTGTCGCTGCTTCCACTCTTTTTTTTTGTCGTCCTGGTGTCAAGTTTGCTTCGCAAAGTGCAGTAGGAAATTAACTTTGACCTGCACGGCACGCGCAAGCTGCACGCTGATTGGTTGTTGTCGTGTTGTTCTGCTGTGTGATTGGCTCTTCGATTAATCCATATCGAGCAAAAAATGTCTAGAGCTTTTCATCGTTTTTTAAAATCAAATAAATCGCGATTCGATATGATATCGTTTATCGGCCCAGCCCTACTGTGAAGACATTTGTGGCTGATTCAGTGCACAGACAGGTTCGTGCAGATAAAGGCAGAATGAAGAAGGCTTCTGCAAGACAAATTCATCGGATTAAGAGAGCAGCTGCTGAAATGCCATTAAAAGGAGCAAACCGGTATTTGAAGCTGCTGGTGCCTCTGGAGTCCCGCAAACCTCAAGGTGTAGGACCCTTTAAAGGCTTGCAGTTGTGCATAAACCTACTATTCGGCCACCCCTAATCAATGCTCACAAGCAGAAACGGTTGCAGTGGGCCCAGGCATACATGAAGACTAGTCTTGTTTACTGATGAGTGTCATGCAACCCTGGATGGTCCAGATGGATGGAGTAGATGGTTGGTGGATGACCACCATGTCCCAACAAGGCTGCAACGTCAACAAGGAGGTGCCGGAGTCATGTTTTGGGACAGTCATGTTTTGGGGAGAGAGCTGGTAGGCCCCTTTAGGGTCCCTGAAGGTGTTAAAATGACCTCTGCAAAGTATATTCACTGACCACTTTCTTGCATGGTACAAAAAGAAGAACCATGCCTTTTGTAGCTAAATCTTCATGCATGACAATGCACCATCTCATGCTGCACAGAATACCTCTGTCTCATTGGCTGCGATGGGCATAAAAGATGAGAAACTCATGGTGTGGCCACCATCCTCCCCTGACCTCAACCCCCTTGAGAGCCTGTGGAGCATCCTCAAGCAAAAGATCTAGTATAGGAGGCAGTTCACATCAAAACCGCAGCTCTGGGAAGCTATTCCGACATCCTGCAAAAAAATTCAAGCAGAAACTGTCCAAAAACTCACAAGTTCAATGGATGCAAGAATTGTGAAGGTGATATCTAAGGGTCCTATGTTGTGGGGGTCCAACTCTGTTGTGCATAATAATTTGGAACAGTGCGTTTTTAGTTTTTTTTTTTATATAAATATTATCATTAAGAGGTTTGTTCAATAAAATTTGAATTATACCCTAATAGTTGATGACTTAAAAATTATACTGACTGTCATTTGCATTTACTAATTATGAAAATCAGAGAAAGATATCATCTGCGTAATAATTTGGAACATGGTGCACTGTAATGAAATCAAGATGCAATCCTCTGTA
>CM060114.1:22512224-22537224 GCA_030522415.1 Channallabes apus
AACATTGTGTTCTGATCTACGAGAAACGCTGAGTTTAACAACCGAGACGCCATTTTAAGGGGAAACAGTTAAACAGCTGTTGTTTAATAGATGACTGTAATACTCACTGACATTCTCATATATCTTTTTAAAGATAAAAATTAGTAACAAATACATGACAGACATTTTCCCTCTCGACAAGCAGCGCATGTTTTCACAGTAAGTATTCGGCTAAAGACTGGACAGGGATGCAAATTCTTTCTCAACCAGTAGACAAACAGGTCAGCGATCAATATTCAAGAGAGATGAAGGAAACATATATTCAGTGAAGTATCCTGATTCCTTGGTGTGGCAATGCATCATGGAACCTCGGATTGCGCGGTTCACAAGTGTTCCGCAAGACGAGCAAAGACTTTTAATAAATTTTGACTTGAAAAACGAGCATTGTCTTGGTTTATGAGCATAGAGTATCATGTATCACGCATGCGCTTCTGGTTTTGACGCCGAGCATCAAGTGATCACAACTGAGCCAACGGTTTTTCTCTCTCTTGCGCTGCGGAATTGTAGGTAATCATCTCCCCTGCTGAGCGAATACACACAAGCGCTGTGTGTGTGTGTTTGTGTAATGTGTGTGTGTGTGGAGAGACCGATTTCATAACCGTTTAAAAATTAGCAAGGAACATCGCTAGTCACACTCGCGTGAGTGCATACTAACGGAATCACTGCTGTAAAGTAAAACAACAACAACAATAAAAAACTAATTAACCAGCTCCTCACCTTTGAAAACAGTCGCGACAGAGCAGAGTTTGTGTGGGAACCTTAGAGGAGAGGGGCTGTAAAGCCGAGACCCATCGTCTCCGCTGCTCACGCTCACGCGAGTGTGACTAGCAATGTTCCTTGTTAATTTTTAGATGGTTTTAAAAACGGTCTCTCCTTTAATGTGTGTGCACACACATTTTACACACACAAACACACAGCGCCTGCATGCACAAACAGAAACACTTATCTGTCAGGATTTATTTTTTAAGTTTTTTTAAAGGTAAAATGCAGGTTAATTTGTTTTATTTTTACTTTAAATTTTGTGTTAATTATTTTTATGTATTCATTTTTTTGGGCAGTAGAACAAATAATTTGAGTTTCCATTATTTCCTATGGGAAAATGAAATTTGGTTTACGAGTGTTTTGGAATACGAGCCCGCTTCCGGAACCAATTATACTCGTAATCCAAGGTTCCACTGCATTTTTTATTTGATCCATATTTGCATTTTTTCCCGCACCGTCTCTGTGTGCATGGAGTTCGTATGTTCTCCGAGTGCTTGGTGGGTTTCCTACGGTGGCACTGAAGTGCAAAACAAATTAGCAAAACTAAAAACAAAAAAACTAAACTGAAAACAAAATAACAAAACCCAAAACAAAATAAATTGTATTGCACTTCTCGACTGGTCAGATACAAACCGGAAAAGGTTGGTATAGTTTGCGAATTAAATTCTTACCGCTGATTGGACGAGACATCTGTCACTCAAGATATGCAGCGGTAGGAATTCCATTCGCAAACTATACCTACCTTTTCCGGTTTTTATCTGACCAGTCGAGAAGTGCAATACAATTTAACAAAACGGAAAACAAAATAACAAATTCAAAAACAAAATATCAAAACCCAAAACTAAATAACAAATTTGTTTTGGGTTTTGTTATTTTGTTTTGGGTTTTGATATTTTGTTTTAGAATTAGTTATTTTGTTTTCCATTTTGTTAATTTGGTTTTGAATTTGTTATTTTATTTTCCGTTTTGTTTTTGTTATTTCGTACAAAACACTCCTAAACATGCTGGTGTTCGACCAACTAACCCACTAGAATATAATCCCTCTATACCAGGGGTACTCAAATATAAATTTGAAAGGTCCACTTGCCAAATTTCTATTTAGTCCGAGGTCCGGGAAAATGACAGTCCAATTTCAACTACAAAAAATTCAAACCCAAAATTTTCGAACAATACCCAAAAATGACATGGTAGTCCTTTTAGTGTGAAAAGTGACATCAACTTTGTGCCACCAGTTGTTTGAACTTGGGCATAAAAGGTGTGAGGACCAGGTGGAGGCACTGATGTAAATGTTCATTGGTGATGGTGCTGCAATATGTGTTTTTCACCCCGTGCTCATAGTTGAAACGGCAGATTCTTAGCAGTACGTTGAGGAAAACATTGTGAGAATTTGAAGGGCCATTTTCTGCAGGACAGGAACACCTGCTGCAGTAACCATCTGTGTCCAGAAGGTGAGAAGGTGACCACTTTTGATTGCTAGATTAAGTACATTGGTTTTCTGCTTCCCACGGGGAGCACGAATGGATATTTTTCTGTCCACCCAACAACAACGGCGAACAATAACGATTCGTTGAGAACCGTTCAATATGGTTTCCTGTACATAACATACGGAGGTTTTGCGATGCTTTGCGCATGCGCGCCCAGTAGAAAATGAACGAATCACTCTCGGAGTCACGTTAAAGATTCGTTCAAAAAAAATGAATCGTTCATGAACGACCTATCACTAGACGACTCAAAGATATATCGCGCGGAAACACAGTTGCTCACTTCATTGAGAACTAGCATGTTTTTTTTGCCGTCGGTCCAGATTTAACCATATTTGGGTCCGGATGGGTCCTATTGAGTACCCCGGCTCTATTCTATATAAACTTATATAGATTATATATAAAACCTCTATATATAATCGAGGTTTGTTCAAGTCAAACCAGGACTTTTGATTGTGCAGAATGGCAAAAGCAACTATTATTTCTCTGTATAATCCCTGGCTAAACTAATGCACTTAACTCAGTGTTTCACTAGAGCTTGGATACCAACAAGGCAGAAAGTTTTTACCAGAGAGTCTCATCACCATCACCAGGGTGAGCTTTAATCCATTTTACAACAGAAATGTCATCGCAAGTCCTTGTTTTGACTTCGTATAAGAATAATAATACCATAATGACAGTGTACCAATATACCCACTCAGCAAAAATAAAGCTACAACTGTACCTATTTATACACACACACACACACACACACACACACACACACACACACACACACACGTCATCTCTCGCTGACTTTCTCTTGCACTGACTGAGCATATGGGAAACTCAGAGCTGCAGATGTGACTCTCTAAACACATTAGAGGATTTAATTCATCATCGTTTAACACAACAAATTAGAAAAGATTTTTTTTTAAACAAGTTGAGATACTGAAAGTTCAAAGTGGAGAATAAAAATATATAAAGAAAAAGATGAGAAAACGCCTCAGAATTCTGCGATTACTCAATGAACTCATTGAGACAGCAGCCAGTTTGTGTGTGTGTGTGTGTGTGTGTGTGTGTGTGTGTGTGTGTGTGTGTGTGTGTGTGTGTGTGTGTGTGTGTGTGTGTCTCAATTCAGCTTCACTCAAGACTCGGGACTACAGCCCCTCACACTCAAAGCTATCATTATAGTAGAGTAATGACCACTTTCTGTGTGTGTGTGTGTGTGTGTGTGTGTGTGTGTGTGTGTGTGTGTGTGTGTGTGTGTGTGTGTGTGTGTGCGCGCTTGTGTGTAATAAGGGTAATCAGACCAGGACGGAAAGGGGTGACTGAGGGGAATGGAGGGTAATAACAATAATAAGGGTAACAATAGTGAATCTGCTGATACTCATGAGGGTTAAACATGAGGACATAATAAACTGCAGGGGGACAGAGAGAGAGACAGAGAGAGAGAGAGAGACAGAGAGAGAGAGAGAGAGAGAGAGAGAGAGAGAGAGAGAGAGAGAGAGAGAGAGAGAAAAAGAAGTTGTGTGGAAAACTCGATAGAGATAAAAGTGATAAAACAGTACGTATAGAATATACGGTATATACAAGGGCAGAGGAAGATACCAAGAAAGTGAGGACAGATGGAGGAACGAGGCATTATGGGTAAAAAAAAAGGAGCAAATGGGAGACGAGTAGAAAGAAAGAAAGTGTGATAGAGCTCAAGAGACTTACACCTGGGATTACAGACACCATATGTCCACCTGTGAGCTAATGAGGTCATCTCAGGCTTGTGTGTGTCTGTCTGTGCATGTGTGTGTGTGTGTGTGTGTGTAATTTTGTGTGTGTGTATAAGCGGTCTCCACCCAGTTGCAGCATGTGGGTCTGTCACAATAAACCTAATATTCATAATGTTTACACCTGATGGAGAATGTTAGGGCGAGAACAAAAAGCACACTTTATACAGATCTGTTAAAACGCATATTGTGTGAGCTTTTACCCAAAGTGTGAAGAAGTGTGTGTGTGCGCGTGTGATACTGACACGAAATCCGGGGTGTATCCCCGCCTCACTCCCAGCGTTTTCCTGAAAAAAAGCTTTCTTCACTTCTGATATAGTGTTTTCTCTAAAACTTGCCAACCTACATACACACTAGGGCTGCACGATATATCGAAAAAATATCGTTATCGCGATAATGGCATGCATAACCATATCGCAAAGAGTTGCGATAAATAATTTATGTGCCAAGCATTTGTGTGTCCACATTTGACCAATCAGATGGGCTCTTACTATGTTTATACCCGCTTATATCTTTATTTATTTATATTTATATATATATATATATATATTAGGGCTGCACGATATTAGGAAAATATGCGATATGCGATATTGTTGTTGAATATTGCGATAACGATATTTCTTGCGATATAACATTTCCCTAGAGAAATGCATTTTTTATTATTATTGCCTATTTTTTTATTATTTATTTATATGTAATGATCATACTAAAATAAACAGGTAATAGATATTCGTCCTAATGTCGTGCAGCCCTAATACACACACACACACACACACACACACACACACACACACACACACACACACACAGACTACAAAAACAAAAAAACAAAAACCATAAAATCATCCAGTGATGTTAACTTTAAAGCACTTTTTGTAAGTCGCTCTGGATAAGAGCGTCTGCCAAATGCCTAAATGTAAATAAAATGTGCCAGTTGGTCCACTTGTCCTTGTACCCCCCCCAACCCTCCACACACACACACACACACACTGAAGAAGCGATTGAGATCCTACGTATCCTTTTCCTCATTCCGTTACGCTGCTGACACATCACACGCTGATGTCAGTGTGTGTGTGCGTGTGTGTGTGTGTGTGTGTGTGTGTGTGTGTGTGTGTGTGTGTGTGTACAATACAAGCCCGTACTCGTACTATCACAAACAACAGAAGTGCTGATTCCTCTGCCAACCTTGATTCACACAAACCTATATTTTGTTCAAGGGTGTGTAAAGGTAACATCACGTCATTCCATCATAAAAAAGTTCTTCTTCACTACATTAAAAAAAAAAGTCAGCAAGGTATATACGATATAAAAAGGAGGGCGATTTTATCAGCGCTACCGTCTCTCCAGTCACTGCTGTGCAAGTTGTGAATGTGTTACATCAGTTCATTTGTTTTTGTACCTGCGGTGCGACTGCACAAAAGAAAAGTAGCGTGCAGTGATAAATTTTTTTTTCCGTGGTCTGATAGTGCACCCAGGTCGTTACTTTTTGAAGACTTTGTGGAGAAAGTGTGCAAACAACATTTGGAGCGATACTCTAAGGAACGTGGAGGTTCTTAAAGAGAATCATTACTGGTGACGAGACACAAATTCATCACTGCGAGCCTGAATCGGCGACCAAAAAAAAATTCCATCATCAGCTGGAAAATCGTTTTCTGTGATTCTCAAGAGCCAATATTGGAACATTATAAAGAAAAAAAGTTTAACAATCAACAGCGCTCGTTACAGTGAGACGCTTATTGAAGAGCTGAAGCGTAAACTTCGGATTAAACGCAGAGGACTGATATCCAAGGACGTCGTGATCTTGCCTAAAACATTTTTTTAACAAAGTAATACAAATGTCAACGATGTTGACAGATCGAGAAAGTGTCTTATAAAGTAAGGAGAGTATGTGGAAAAATTATGTATTTTATGTAACTTTGCTTTTTAATGCGTTTAAAGCGAAAAACATTCATGCTTTCAGTAAATTTTTGTATTTTTTAGTAAAAGTATGTATTTGCCTTTTTTAAAAGTTTATTAACATAAATTCTTAAGCCAGAGTGCAGTTAATTTTTGACTCTCCCTCGTGAGTGCATGTGTGTGAATGCATATATAAAGTAAGCTTATAGGCTGTAACAGTAGCGCTTGGATCCACACACAAAGTACGCCGGTTGAACGGAGGTTTTACACTTCCGCTGGATGCACAATCAATTTTATATCATCGTATAATTTAGTTAAAACCAGGACTGTTTGGAGACAGAAATGTTCACGCTCATCATTCCTTTGACACGCTCACAGAAACGTTAAGCCTGTGTTCACGCTCCAGGTAAAATTGGTCCAGATCCAATGTACCGGCAAGATCCAGATTTTTTTTGTTTTCCTATCATCTGTTCAGTACGAACAGATGACGCTCCTAACCTGAGTAACACACACAAAGGTACAAAGTGTTCGAGTTGACAACATTCGACCAGACCATGATTCTTGGGTTTGCGTCCTTGGTTTAAGCAAACTTCGCTTTTAAACTTTCTGAAGACATTTCCTTTCTCATTTCCTCAGTTGAATTAGACACCTTATAATTCTGCTTGAACAGCAACATCACCCCACATGTTCATGAGGTCCGTCACCTAACTGTCCTTCATCATAGTCATCGCCGGCTCGTTCCCAAGTGCGAGGTGTCGAGTTGGACTGATGTCGAAATAACCTCAAATTAGATTGAACTGTTCAGACAGAGGTCAAAGGTTGCCAAAAAAAAAAAAAAATCTGATTTAGTACCACATAGTGTAGGAAAGTCAGAACTGACAGCTCAGGACTGCATGTGAGGGGGGGGGGGGTAGCAGTCTAAACACAAGCTTAGTTCACACTTTAGTCTTTTGTCAGTTGCTGTTCCTTTTGCCAGACTGTATGAAGAGAACTGACAAGCAACAGATTCACTGGACTGCAGGTTATCAATCCTGTGGCACGGATTATTAGAGTAATGAAAGAGTTGGCAAGGTTTTTAATTACAAGTTTAGAATGTTTTAATGAAATTTGTTCAAACTATACCAAATCAGCCATAAAACTAACACCACCACCGTGTGAACTGAACAACACTGATGATCAATTAGCTACTGGTGACAGGAGCATGAGCACCCGAGGACCATCTATGCCCACAGGGACCAAACACCATCCCGACTGGCCCGATCCCACAGAAAAGCAAAAACTGTCAAAAAAGTAAACGCTGGCCACGACTGAATGGTATCAGGACACCCAGTGAATCTTGCTGAGGTCAAGGTTCTTGATTCAGCCTACAAATTACTCGACTCACAACCTGACTGAGCATCCATGGGACAAAAAAGTCACACCACCAGACCACGAGAGGGGTCACAAGGAGAACCCAAAACATAGGTGGTTTTAATGTTGTGGCTGATCACTGTATGCAGGACGTTGTGTACAAACCGGCTACGATCTTACCCAGCAGTTTTTTTTGCTGTACTTTCTCAAACAATATTTGTTGTTGCTCCCGTTAAGGACTATCCGATCCGCACATTCAACAAGGCACAGGTATAAAACTGGGTGCCCTTCCTGACACAACCCTCCCATTTCTGTCCATGCTTGGGACATTGCACTGGCCGGGAATCGAATCCAGTGTCTTTCACATGGCCGGTGAGAAGCCCAACCACTGAGTCCAACAGCGCAATATTCTTATGTCCTTATCAAGCACCTGGCATTAAAACAGGGTCAAATCCCTGATATCAAACATAATGTGAAAGAGCGTCACTCTGAGCCTTCTTACCAAATTCTTACTATATAGTTTATAGTTTGTACACGTTATTATAGACTGTATTATATTTAATGCTGAGACAGAAGCCTGCTCCACTTTAATAGCTTCCTTTGTTAATGCAATCAACAAATTTATTACTTCTAATACGATCAGTTAGTGTTTAATCTGCTGGAAGCCTAACAAACTGGTAATCCTAGTGAGGGCTGATCAGTGGCACGCCTGAAGCAGGGGAAACACAGAGCTCAGCAAAACGGCACTACGGCAAGAGAGAGAGAGAGAGAGAGAGAGAGAGAGAGAGAGATGCAGTGCAGAGAGGAAAGAGAGCGATACAACATTGAACAATGAAGCAATGATGACTGAATGAGGTTGTGGTTATAGAGACTGTTTTTGGTCTTGACAGTTGTCTCAGTTTTGTCAGAAACCCGTCTAATTATGGTTTGCATCTGGGAAGACTAAAAATTATTTTCTAAACAGAGCCAAGACAATGACGTCATGCTCACGAACAAGTGCTTTGTAATGCTCTAACGGTCTAGCCGCTTAACACAAAATGTAAATACCAAAGTAGAGGAGGTAGGTAATTCAAGAGAAATTTCATTTAAGGTTAGGACGGTACTCCAAACCAACACATCTGAGCATCTGGTCTCCATCCATGGCTCCAGATGTGTAGTACACACAGAATATACCTGGCGGGCCGCACAAGTACATCAAAACACCTTTTTTTATTTTTTTATTTGACAGAACAATGCCAGCGGCAAACGATTAACTACAGTAGCAGTGGACAGTTCCCTCTCGCGCTACCGCTCCTGTTTGTTCTGCTACCGCAAGAGCGGCGTACCGAGAGGCAGTAAATGCAACAGATGCCAGCTGCAGGAAAGAATAAGAAGGGTCTACTGATAGTCACACATGCTCTACAGAGAAACAGTTTGTTTGTTTTTGCATTGATGTTGTTTAGTTCTGGACTGGACCATGTGTGGTGTTGGTCTCGTCTTTCTCGTCCCCATCATCAATGAGTAGATTAGTACTTCGCTGGGTTTGAGCTTGGTCTTAAACTCGACACTACTGCCAAATAAAAGCACCACACTGGGTAAAGCAAACTGCCAAGTGAAGCAGCAAGAGTGTACCAGGGAGGGAGTGCACTACTGTGTAAACATTCATTAGTATTTACTGAGTAAATGGGAACTACTGCACCAGCAAGCAAAGCAGTGCGGCAGGTTATGTACTAAACATCACACATTTTAATGCTTGAAAACTTCATCTTAAAGATATTTTTAAGCCAAAACAAGCTTGACGAAAATCATACCTAGTAATCGCAGTAGTTTATATAGTATAGATATACATTATATACAGTATATAGTATAGATATATGATAGATACAGTATATAGTATAGATATGTGTTAGATACAGCACATAGTATAGATGTATACTATACCTACAGTATACATACATTATGTACAAAAATAAAATAAGGTTTTAAACATTGGTCAGAACCCGATCTTTCAATATCTCTACGTTTCATACACTGGACGACCAGGAACCAGTCTCAGAAGATTTTTTATCTGTCTGTCTGTATGTCTGTCCAGCATCACGTGAAACTGGCTGAAAAGAATTTAACAAAACTTTCATAGGATATCTGCCTGAAGATTACCCTGTACTATAAGTTAAATCAAAATGCTGAGTAAAAGTGATATTATGAACAGTAATGTCCCGGATTTAATAATTTACTTTAAAATAGGCTACTAATAAACTACTCAATGTAAACAAACACCTGCAGCAATAAATATTCATTAGAAAAGCTAAACTGAGTATTTTTACTGGGATTATTTTATATTTTCGCCTCTGAAATAACAGCGCTGAAGTGGCATAAGTAGATTTTAACACGTTGGAGTCGTTTTAAGACAAAACTTAATCTTTATCCGATCTACTTTTTCGATTTCTCATCTGTGATTCACACTGATTATCGAACAGGGAGTGTATTTGGCTGACGACAAAAGAAGTACAACTTAGTGTAAACAAGGTGTAAGATACACAACCTTACAAAACTTTATTTGTTTGTACTAACAGGTTAGGAAGAGAGAAAAATAAAGGCGGAGCTGTGCATGGGCTTCAACCTGAAATAATAATAATAATAATAATAATAATAATAATATCACTGATTACATTAAAGCTAATCAGATTATTTTTTAATTAGTTTTAACCTTTTAACAATTTCCACAAACTCTTTTTGACTTTGACAGTGTAAATATATATATACACACCTATGTACATACAGTATTATATACTTGGTAGATAAATAGACAGTAAATATAAAAACAAAAACAGACCAAGAGAGTGGAAAACGTAGTGTACCTCAAATAAACTTTTGAAAAATATTGATGATAAAAAATATATATTGTGTCCTATTTTACATAAACAACTCATAAAAACCCTCAGACAGACTAAACTACGTCGCATTAAGCTTCACCACACACACACACACACACACACTCTCTCTCTCTCTCTCTCTCACTCCTACAATTCATTTCTGTATCGAAGCGACGATTTACCCTACTCTGTGAGTGACAGCCCGAGCTAACCAATCAGCAACCCGAATCGGCGATTTCCAACCAATAGCGAAGCTCCGTTTCTGTTTACAAACCCGCCTGTCAGTTTCCGCACTCTGCCGCTGTCCCGAGTATTTGCTAATTAGTTGGCTAGGCCCCAATGAAACACGGCGAGAAAGAAACACTTGAAATAAATGTATTAGATTCACATGCAAACAAAAAGTACACACTTCCACGCGTTTTTTGTTCCACCTGCGAGAGTCCATAAAGCATGTGAGGTTTATCCCGCATTAGAAAGCGCTGTTAGCTCAGCTGGGCTAAACGTACTGCTTAAGCGCCGCGGTTAACCAGGCTGTTTGTAGGGCTCGTGTTTTCCACCGATGAATCGTTTGAATAAAGAAATAAACAGATTTACCTGGTTTCATCTCCGGTCTCGTCTATCCGATTCATTTTGCCCCGGTTGAAAGAAATGCCCATTCTGTCCCATACCAGGAAATCGGGCGCTTCTTGCCCACTGAAGTGAAGAGTTCTGAAACTCAGTATGGAAAGCCCTAAGGGGCAAAACTCAGCCAAACTCCAGACCAGGTGGAGATCCGAGCGCCACGCCCACCTCTCCAGTAATCACTGCTACTACTACTACTGTACTACTACTACACTGTATGGACAAATGTATTTGGTCAAATCTGCAATGACGTTGTATTAAAACAGATATACTTCATTATGGAGAGGAGTGCCAGTAGTTCATTAGGGATGCGTTCTCTCCCCACTGCTCTTCTCCATCTACACCAACGACTGCACCTCCACAGACCCCACTGTCAAGCTCCTGAAATTTGCAGATGACACTACAATCATCGGCCTCATCCAGGACGGTGACGAGTCTGCATACAGAAGGGAGGTCAAGCAGTTGGCTGTCTGGTGCAGTCACAACAACCTGGAGCTAAACACGCTCAAAACAGTGGAGATGATCGTGGACTTCAGGAGAAACCCACCTGCACTTCCCCCACTCACCATCATGAACAGCACTGTGACGGCAGTGGAGTCATTCCGGTTCCTGGGCACGACCATCTCTCAGGACCTGAAGTGGGACATTCACATTGACTCCATTGTTAAAAAGGCCCACCAGAGGTTGTATTTCCTTCGCCAGCTGAAGAAATTCAACCTGCCACAGGAGCTGCTCACACAGTTCTACTCAGCCGTCATTGAATCCGTCCTGTGCACTTCAATAACTGTCTGCTTTGGCTCAGCTACGAAAGCAGACATCAGAAGACTACAAAGGACGGTTCGGACTGCTGAAAGAATTATTGGCACCCCCCTGCCCACGCTGCAAGAACTGTATATATCCAGAGTGAAGAAAAGGGCACGGAATATCACTTTGGACCCCTCACACCCAAGTCACCTTCTTTTTGAACTTTTGCCATCGGGTCGACGCTACAGAGCACCGAACACCAGGACAGTCAGGCATAAGAACAGTTTTTTCCCCCAGGCAATCTACCTCCTTAACAGATAAACATCATTCTAACGGTCAATAAATATATGTGCAATATTGTGTACAATACCACTGTGCAATATACTGTATAATACCACAGACTTCAGATATTGATGTAACTTATTTAAAAGTATCTCACATCGTACTCCATTTGATGTCAACCATTTAAAAATTTTTTTTTTTTTGCGTCATGCTGTTTTTGTCTTGTCATTTGTATTTTTTGTTCTGGAAGCTCCGTCACTAAAACAAATTCCTTGTACGTGCAAGCGTACTTGGCAATAAAACTCTTTCTGATTCTGATTCTGATTAATGGCATCTGGCGATCAATACACAATTCAAAATTTTTTCATATTTACCAATTTTTTTGTGTCAGTATGTAAATAAGTAGCCTAGAAATGGGCAAAAGAATTTACACTCCATGTACTGTACATGCACTAAACATCACTCATATCAATATTTTACTGATTTTAATGCTTGAAAACTTCATCATAAAGATATTTTTAAGTCAAAACAAGCTTGACAAAAATCTACCTAGTAATCGCACTAGTATATATATATATATATATATTATATACAGTATATAGTATAGATATATACTATATATACAGTATATAAACACTTTCTACAAAAATTAAATAAGGTTTTAAACATTGGTCAGAACTCTTTCAATATCTCTACATTTCATACACTGGAGGACCAAAAACCAGTCTCAGAAAATTTTGTATCTGTCTGTCTGTATGTCTGTGCAGCCAGATTTGTTGCAGCATCACGCTGAAAAGAATTTAATGAAACTTTCAGAGAATTTGGATATCTGCCTGAAGTTTAACCTGCGTAAGTGAAATCAAAATCCTTAGTAAAAGCGATATTATGAACAGTTATGTCCCGGATTTAATCAAACGGAAACTTTTGAAGATAGAAAGCAACCTGTTGTATGGAGTGAAGATTTTTCAGAAAACGACAGTAGCACCAAGTCTGGCCATTGAAATGAACACAGTAAGGTAGTGTTATGGTGGTGTTGTATTGGTAATGTGCAAAAAAATAAAATAAAAATCTAAATCAAGGCATGGTGGTGTAGTGGTTGATACTGTCACCTTGTACCTCCGGGGTTGAAGGTTTGATTCCCGCCTCGAGTCCGCATGCATGTTCTCCTCGTGCTTGGTGGGTTTCCTCCGGTTTCTCCGGTTTCCTTCCACAGTCCAAAGACATGCAGATTAGGCTAATTGGAGTTCCCAAATTTCCAATAGTGTGAGAATGACTGTGTGCCCTGCGATGGATGAGCACCCTGACCAAGTTGTACCCAGGTTTTCTGGAATAGGCTCCAGGCTTCCTGAGGCACTAAACAGGATAATCAGTGTAGAATATGAATGAATGAATGAATTAATGAATAAACATAAATCCATTTCTCTCCCTCTTACATGTTTACTCATGTGTGTGTTGCACCTAACAAAGGCGGTTCTTATGTAACAAAGGCGTACTATGAAATATAATATTCCAAGTGCCCCTGGCTACTACTACTACTACTACTAGCATTATTGAAGCCCTTTTGGACAGGATTACATTTACGTGGGGTTTTGGAATGGTTCTACCATATTTAAAAAAAAACAATTTTATATTTGACACACGTCTGACCTGCATATTCAGTCTTACATGGTTGCTTCTTGCATGCATAGTGGCAAGCTCAGTCACCCTTCTCCATTACTTTCCAATCAAAGAAACAAAAAATTGTTGCTTCTTGTATACTTCGCTCTTATTCATTTATTGCATTTATGTTTTCCTTATTATCTTTAGCTTTGTTTTTCACCTTTATATTTAGCACTACTTCTGTATCTATCATTTTCTTTTTACATTTTGTCTCTGCGCCATCTCAGCTATTTTCCTTGAGATTTTTTGTAGTGCTGATGTAAGAGTCGTTCCAATTTCCCCAGTCATTTTTTATTCATTGACATTTTTATTCCCTTCTTTTTTCCTCTTAAAATGAATGGTCAGACATTCACCAATTGCGACATTACTCGCTCAGCCAGCTTTACAGCATCCTCTGCTGCCTTTGAGCTTCTGCCTTTCTTGCCTTTCTTGCAGAAATCTCTAGTTTTAAACTGCTGCTGAAACTTACATTAGTGTCTGAGTGTCTATAGTATTGTAATGTCTCTTCGTCTGATTCTACAACATGATGTGAACAGAGTGTGACCATGTGCTGCAAACATTTGATGCCGTAGAAAATGTGACCCACTAGAAACCCACTTTTATGGCTGACACAAGGAGAGAGATAAACAATATTACTCTATACACTAAACTAATCCAACCCGAATAGGGCTTAATGCTCCTCCTGCTGCTACTATTGTTACTGAGTCATTTGGCATTTTTGTCCTTCACAACAAAAATATGTTTCAAATAAATAACTTTATAACATTAATAAAACCTACCAGCTCCCTACAACCACACTTTACCTTGAAAGTCAAAAATCATCTCTGTTTTTATCATCAGTGAGTGAAACATCCTTGTTTGAGTTTTCCATTACAGCTTCTGAAAAATGTACAATTATTTTGTGCCCCAGAATATTCACTAATCTGACAGCATCTATCCATATGACGTGTTTAGGATTAAAATTCCCAAATCATAAGTTGTATAAGTTGTACAAAGCTGAGTGTGGCTATAGAAATAAGGTGTAGATGGCAAATCAGTTTGCTATTACCTTGATTAATCATTATATTTTAAACAACAACAATAATAATAATAATAATAATAATAATAATAAACACTACTACTATCATCCGGAGCATTACTGTAACAAATGATTATTTTTATTACTATTGGCGGCATGGTGGCTTAGTGGTTAGCACTGACGCCTTGCACCTCCATGGTCTGGGTTCAATTCCCACAGTGGGTCTGTGTACATGGAGTTTGCATATTTTCATGTTGTGGTTTCCTCCCACAGTCCATAGACATACAGATGAGACTAATTGCCGTTCCCAAATTGTCCATAGTGTGTGAATACACTTGTGAATGTTGACCGGAGGTCCTACCATGGTCGTAAAATGGGAATAAATACAATGGTAATCACAGCTGGCCTCCATGGTCCCTAGTTGGACTACAGATGTTGATAGATTATTATTATTATTATTATTTTATTTTTATTTTTTTTATTATTATTATTATTATTATTATTATTATCCCTGATATAGATATGCATCGTTTCAGCTAATTACAAAAATCAGCTTCACCTACTGTATAGAATCAGCATTACAGACAGGACATTTCAAATCACATTTCCAAAAAACAAGTCGCTGTTCCGGAAGGGTCAGATTATTGGCCTGAATCAAACAAAGAAAACAACTACTGTGATGTTCAATACGTAATTAAGACCTGGAAGGATAGTGCTCAAAACTTCAACTTAATGAATGACCATGATCAGAGATCCCTTAAACTCTTGGTAAAGTTGTTTTATAATACATAGAAATCGCAGCTATGTTTATAGGGACTAAGCGACTAATATTATGCGTCTGACATCTCGGTAGTGTAGTGGTTAGCACTGTCGCCTTGCACCTCCAGGGTCCTGACCAGGCTTGATTCCCGTCTCTGTGTGCATGGAGTTTGCATGTGTGCTTGGTGGGTTTCCTCCGGGTACTCCAGTTTCCTCCCACAGTCCAAAGACCTGCAGATTAGGCTAATTGGCGTTCCCAAATTGACCATAGTGTGTGAATGAGTGTGTGTGTGTGCCCTGCGATGGATTGGCATGCTGTCCAGGGTGTACCCTGCCTCGTGCCCAGAGTCTCCTGGGATAGGCTCCAGGTCCCGCGACCCTAAATACAGGATAAAGCGGTATAGAAGATGAATGAATGAATGAATGAATGATTTCACATCTATGATTTGTTCCCCCCTGATGGCACAGATGTATTGTATCCCAAGAGTGGTTTTGAGAGGGTGAGGAATCATTTTCACACACCACATTGTTCGCCTTACTCAAATCAATCAAAATGAAATATTAAAGTAACGAACAAACTCCAGAATATGTTAGGTGTGTGATTCCTAGTGGAAGTGAGCTATGAAATATTTTTCCATAAAGAGTTCTGTTTTAATATGAGTAACTCCTTAACTCCTATTTCAAGATATTTCCTAACTAGAGTCTTTTGCAGTGGTGTTTGCAGTGGTCAGCACTGTGACCTCACACTTCCAGGGTCAAGGGTCCAATTCCTGCCTTTGAGTGAGTTTGCGGTTCCCCCCCCCCCCCCTGTGCTTAGTGGGTTTCCTTTGGGTACTACAGTTTCCTCCCATAGTCCAAAGACATGCGGATTAGGTTAATTGACCCGTGGCGTGTGAGTGTGTGTGCATGTGTGCCCTGCATTGTATTACACACCACCCCGCCTCATGGCCAGAGGGCCCTGGGATAGGCTTCAGGCCTTCCTCGACCCTGTACAAGATAAGCGGAATATAGTGTGTGTGTGTGTGTGTGTGTGTGTGTGTGTGTGTGAGTGAGCAGTACTTGCTAATAGTATGTGTATTTATTTCATGTCAGTCAACATGTCTATCATATTCTTTACACTTATGCGTGTGTTGAAGTCGCTCAGTGGATTTCCTGTTTTTTTGTCAAAACTGATCTGGCTTCATTAAGTGGTATCTGTGTGAGAGAGCCAAGAGACTAAAAGCAAAAATCATTAAACATTTACCACTGACTCCTGGTTTAGTGTTACAGAGGCTGAAAGCTTTTCCTGCAGTCAATGAAAAATTCATCACAGTGACTAATTAATACATTTACTGACCACTTCTGCTGCAGATAATACTGTAAATATCAATGTTACACCTCCATCTAGTGGCCGATTTTTGTCACTGCACGTAATTATTATTTTATTCAAGCGAAGACGATGAAACGTGCGGTGTGTTTCAAATCCCAGATGTTTTTTTAATTTAATTTTTTTTTTTGTGGCGATATCCATCATAGTCTTTAAGATTTAAAAATGTAATTTATCATAGAACCGAGCTAAAGTAAGTAGGGACTTGTGTTGTGGTGCTGCTTGCACGTGCAGTTTTGCTGTATTTTGTATACGACTTAGCTAGTTTGGCTAATTTAAGGTGTTTTGTCTTAGCTAGTCAGCTAATTAGGTGTCTTAGTTAGTCATGTTGTTCATTTATGTTGTGTGTATTTAGTGTACTGAACTGTTCATGGTTGAAATGACAATAAAAGCTTACTTTACTTGACTTGATATATGGTTAGCACTGTATCCTTTTACCTCCAGGGTCCGGGTTTGATTCCCACCTCAGATCTGTGTGCATGTTCTCCCTGTGCTTGGTGGGTTTCCTCCCACAGTATAAAGCCATGTAGATTAGGCTAATTGGCGTTCCCAAATTGCCCTTTGTGTGTGTGTGTGTGTCATTTAGGCATTTGGCAGACATTATCCAGAGCGACTTACATTTTGATCTCATTATACATCTGAGCAGTTGAGGGTTAAGGGCCTGGCTCAAGGGCCCAACAGTGGCAACTTGGTGGTTGTGGGGTTTGAACCTGGGACCTTCTGAACCGTAGTCCAATGCCTTAACCACTGAGCTACCCCTGTCCTGTGATGGATTGGCATACCGTACAGGTTATACCCCACCTAGTGCCCCAGGCCCCCCGCGTCCCTTCAGTCTAAGCAGTACGGATGATGAGTGAGTGTGACTATACCATGTATTACATAGATGGATAAATATTAAGTCCTTTCATCTTTCTGTTTCTCACATGCAGCGTTTAAAAATATTTCTATTTTATAATTCCATATTATAAATTTTTGGACATTTTCTTTTTTTTCTTCTTCTTCTTCTTTCTTTTTACATGAATGAAATTTTTTTTTCCATAACCTCTAATATTTCACGAGACTATGACGTGAATTATAAATGATTAATAATGATTATGACGTACATTCGCGCCGGCATTGTTGTGACCTGTGCCCTATTTTTTTTTCACCCACAGCTACATTAATGTTTGGCAGAGATCTTGTATTGATAACAGGAAAATCAAACCAGTCTGTGAAGTCTTCTACAACACATCCCAAACGTCTTTCAATAGGATTCGGGTCTGGACTCTGTGGCATCCAGTTCATGTGTGAAAATAATTCTTTGTGCTCTCAGAACCACTATTCTGTTTGAGATTTTTTTATATTGCCTGTGCATGTTAAAAAAAAAATCCCTAAATGTGATACATTTACATTTACATTTAGGCATTTGGCAGACGCTCTTATCCAGAGCGACTTACATTTTTATCTCAGTACACATCTGAGCAGTTGAGGGTTAAGTTGGGGTGATACCCCAGTTGTTCACTACATTCAGATCATCAGCTGACTTTATAGCCTATTGAACGCATAACGTTGTTGATTCTAGACCTGACCAACTGAAGCAACCCCAGATCATAACACTGCCTCCAGGGGCTCGTACAGTTCCCACTATGCATTGATGTGGTGCTGATTGAAGGCGGACGGAGAAAAATGATGGTACGCTCTTAAACAGACTCTCAGATTCCAGGGCCTGTATTCACAAAGCTTCTTAGAATTCTCTTAGAGAGCTCCTATCTTAGCTTAAAAAGTCCTAGCTTGGAGTCCTATATTAAAAGTGATTTAGGAAACTTCTCAGAGCAACTCTGAGTAAGGAAAGTACAAAACCCTCATCTTAGTGAGGAGGTGTGGTTGACCCCGTTGCTAGGGATGATACAGCAAATCAAGGACTGTGATTGGTTGATAAAAAATAATCTCTGACCTCTGCAAGGTCTTAAAAAGCACTCTTTGTAAAAATAGAATATATGATTATAGAACAGTTGGCAGTTGGGAGGACAGTCACCAAACAAACCATTGGTAACAATACGCCTGCATGGATTGAAATCCTTCAACGCAGCAAGGCTTCCCCTCCTCAAGAGGACACATGTACAGACCCATCTGAGGTTTGCCAAATGAACAGAGAAAGATTGGGATAAACTGCTGTGGTCAGATGAGAACAAAATTGAGCTCTTTGTCATCAACTCAACTTGATGTTTTCGGAGGAAGAAAAATGCTGACTATGACACTAAGCACACCACAGTCCCTACAGTCAAGCACGGAGGTGGAAACATTATGCTTAGTGGCTGCTTCTCTGCTAAAGGTACAGATTGACTTTGCTGCACTGAGGGGCCAATGGATGGGGCCATGTGTTGTAAAATTTTGGATGAGAACCTCCTGAAGATGGGTTGTGGATGGGTCTTCCAGCATGAAAATGACCCCAAACATACTGCCAAGGCAACTAAGGAGTGGCTCAAGAATAAGCACATTAAGGTCATGGAGTGGTCTAGCCAGTCTTCAGACCTTAATCCAAGAGAAAATTCACAGAGAGAGCTGTAAGCAACAGGCAAGACACCTTAAACATTTAGAGAAAATCTGTAAAGAATAGTGGATCAAGATGTGTGCAAATCTGGTAAAGAACTACAAGAAACGTCGTCCCACTGTGCTTTCCAGCTAAGGTTTCTCTACCAAGTACTACTGTAAGTCATGTTTTGCTTGGGGATCAAATACTTATTTCCCTCATTGAAATGCAACTTAATTCATAACATTTGTATCATGTGCTTTTTCTGGATTTTTGGTTGATATTCCGTCTCAATCCTTTACCATAAACCTATGATAAAAATTATAGACACTTCATTTCTTTGTAAGTGGGCAAACATAGAAAATCTAGAAAATAAAGAAATTATATAATCATGACAAGCTACATTATGCAAAGTTTATGTTAAAGGCTAAATATCTTAAAGATAATTAAACAGCCAAATGTATACTATATTTAAGTTCTTACATTTATTTATCATAACGATTGTATTACTTTTAATCCATTTCAGATTGATGGGAGCAAAATGGCTCAGTTTTTACCAATTTACATTATTGCAGGACAGTCTATTTACGTTGCACTTCTGGAAGGTGTGTAGCCAACAATCCAAGAGAGATGGAAGGAAGTAAAACAATTTTAAAAAAAATTGGACAGTAGAGCAGTGTTTACTTTTAGCTTTATGTTCAGTGTTTGGAGAATATTTCTTCTTTTCGCAATTTTGTCCTCTGCTATAGAAACTCTTAAGCCTCTTAAAAGTCCTCCTCTCTACTCTTAACCATTTTTACCGTAGGAGCTGTTTTTAGGGCTAAGATGTTTTGTGAATCATTTTTATCTTTACTAAGAGTAAATTTAGTTCTAAATTTAAGGGGAAATTTTAAGGAAATGTGATAATTCTAAGAATTTTCTTAGAATTTCATCACTACAGTAGGAGCAACTTTGAGGCTTAAGAAGCTTTGTGAATACCGGCCCTGGTCAGAAGGTGTGGCACATCAGGATGCAAATTTGCGATCTTTAAATCATTAGAGGACTTTTGGAGCAGAGATTCTTAAGTGAATTCAAACTCTTTAGTACGCTTAAAAGAACGTCTAAAAGGAGTCTCCATTTAGAAACGCTAGATTTGCCTCCGAGTGGCAGTGTTAAAGCGCTCGTCCTATCATCCGGAGATCGCTGGTTTAAATAATTATAAAAATAAAAAATATGCATGCAGATGCTGTATTTGCATTTCATCAGACTCTTCAGACTATTTGTTTAGTAATTTATTGGAAAATGCAGTAAAACCTTATAAACACTTGAAGGAAATTGGGTGCTCTGGCGCACTCATGAGAATGTGTAAGACCATTTTGGGTCTCTGATATCCTTTTAAACATGCTGAAGGGAATTTGAAGCTTCTAGTTCGTCTTTTAATAAAATGTTGAAATGAATTTATGGTTCGGTTATCTTTAAACATTTGAAGTCTCATTTTGCCCTTTGTAAAATGCCGGAGAGAATCTTTAGCCTTTGCCATCCTTTATAAAATTCTTGAGTCAGTGTAATGTGTGGTATCCTTCATCAAATATTCACGAGCACCTGTACTTTTTGGTATGCTTTATAAAATGTATAAGTGAATTTAATTTGCTGTATGCCTTCTGAAATATTCATGTGCGTTTTGAACACTGGTATCCTTCACACAAGGACAGAAGGAGTTCAATCTACAGTATCTTTTGGAGAGAAAAAAACTTGTTCTCCTTGGTATCTTTATGAAGAGCTGAATGAATTGATAGAGGTATGAGTTATGATGATGAAACAGAATATTAGGTCAGAAATTAATTTGAATGCATTTCTTTTTTTGATTCAATGTCTTAAAAGTCTTACACTAATGTAAAACCTCAAACACAAAATTAAGGGGAACATTGGCTCCAGGATCCACTCTAGAACTTGGGTTACCATCAGTGTGAAGCTTTGCATGTCCTCTCCATGTGGGTCCCCAGCAGGTTCTCTGTTTTCCTCCCCCTCCTAAAACATGCCAGGAGGGAAACTGGCTGCCGTCAGTTGGCTTTTGGTGTGTGTGTGTGTGTGTGTGTGTGTGTGTGTGTGTGTGTGTGTGTGTGTGTGTATGTGTGTGTGGTGTCAGGGTCCATTACCACTTTGAACGGGATATAATGTTGTTCACTGAACATGAAGAAAGGAAAGCCTATTACAATTAACCCTCAATAGACAAACTAACTCAAACATGTACTTACGTGTGTGTTTATGTGTATTATCAATATTGGCATAATTTAGGTTGTTATCTGATAATGGTATTCAGCTTCTGGAGCCATGACCCGTGTCATCTCCAGAAGAGATGACACAAAGAGAGAGAGAGAGAGAGAGAGAGAGAGAGTATAGGCACTTTAGAAAAAGAAAAACTTGTGTAAATATTTGAATAATAAATGTATTGCTATATATATATATATATATATATATATATATATATATATATATAAACACCATTTACTTTATTTAGTTAGGACCTCCTTCCATATAAATATATATAGTCTAATATTTATATTACATTTTACAACTTTATTTGAAGCAATTACATATACACTGCAGTGAAATTATATTTTACAAAGTATCCTGATTTATTTATTCATTTATTTTTTGTATATTTGTCACACTTAAATGATTGAGATAATACAGTTTTTAAATGTTGATTTCATTTATTAAGGAAAAAAGCTGTCCAAACCTACCTGGCTCTTTGTAATAAAGTAATTGCCCCTAAACCAAATACTGTTTTTGTACCCTTGGTTGCAACAACTGCAATCGAGTGTTGATGATACCGAACTTACTTACGTAAGTTTCACCTCACTGTGAAGCGATTCACTCTTTTTTCAGCCATGTTGCAGGGTTTTCAAGCATGAACAGCCTCTTTACGGAACTCATTCGGATTTAAGTCCGGACTTTTTCTAGGCCACTCCAAAACCTTAAATTTTTTTTTTGACCCATTCAGTGATGGACTTGCTGGTTTATTTCAGATCATTGTCCTGCTGCATTAAAGTGCATAATTCATGGTTCCATGTGTGATGCCAGATGTAACGAAACACACCTTCCAAAAAGTTCAACTGTTATCTCATCAGTCCACATAATATATATTTGCCCAATAGTCATGGGATAATCAAGATATTTTTGGAAAATGTGAGATGAGCTTTTGTGTCCTTTTTGGTCAGCAGTAGATTTCACCTTGGAACTTTCTCATACTGTAGATGCCATTTTTGCTCAGTCTCTTTCTGATTGTTGAATCATGAACACTGACCTTGACTGAGACAAGTGAGTCCTGCAGTTCTTTAGATGTCGTACTGGGTTCTTTTATGAGCTCCTGTATGAGTCGTTGTTGTGCTCTTGGAGTAATTTTGGTAGTCCGGTCACTCCTGCGAAGGTTCACCACTGTTCTGAGTGTTCTCCATTTCTGGATAATGGCTCTGACTGTGGTTTCCCAAAGCCTTAGAAAAAGCTTTATATCCCTTTCCAGACTGATACATGTCAATTACTTTGTTTCTCATCTGTTTTTTTTTTCAATATTATGTTTTAGATCTATTTTTCTTCCCCGATCTTTGTGTTATATTACAATTTATGTTTTATATATTATTATTGCATTATTTGCAGTGCCTTGCAAAAGTAAACTCTTAATCTTTTCAACATTTTGTCGTGTTATAATCACAAATATAATGTACGTATCAAGGAGAATGATCATGTACAGTATATACTGTACAGTAGATAATCTTTCCTTCTTTTTTTTTTTTTTTGGTACTTTGGTCCATCTGTAGCTCATAAGGTGATGAATACTTCCCACCATGGAGATATATTGGTAATTTCCTTGGCAGTTATTTAAGGAGTTATTATATACTGTATAAGGGGGCCTAACTGTAGCTTGTTTATTGAGGATGCAGGACAACCACCTAGTAATGCATTACAATAGTCCAGTCTTGCATGAACTAGATTTTCTGCATCAGATACAAAAAGAATATTCCTAAGCTTGGCAATATTTCTAAGATGGAAGAAGGCTGATTTTATAAAGTTGGAAAAATGATTTTCAAAAGATAAGTTGTTGTCTAATATGTTGTTGGTAATAATAGTACATTTTATAAATACAAGTTGAATTGTGAGAGCTTTTGTGTACAGGTTTTTGGACCAATAATATCTCGGTCTTGTCTGAAATTAGTAATAGAAAATTATCGGTCATCCAATCTTTTATATCTTTGACTTTGATACACTCTGATTTTGATGAGATGTATAACTAAGTATCATCAGCATAGCAGTGGAACCTAATCTTCTAATGATGTTACCCAAAGGGAACATGTACCATATATTGAGAACAGCAAAGGTCCTAAAACTTACCCTTGTGGGACCCTCTGTTTCACTAGCATTACTCTGGACAGTTCTCCATTTAGATCTACAAAATGGTATTGATTAGACGGGTAGGATCTAAACAATCTTAATGCCTGTCTCAGAATACCTATGTGATTTTGTAATCTATGAGAATATTATGATCTACTGTGTCAAATGCAGCAGTAAGGTCAAATAAGACTAATATTGAGATGGAGCCTTGGTCCGAACTAAAAAACAAGTCATTTGTGATTTTAACTACTGCAGTTTCTGTACAATGATGGGGCCTGAAATATATATATATATATATATATATATATATATATATATATATATATATATATATGTACACACACACTGTCTTCCTGTGGCATATCCCCAATTAGCAAACAATCTGCATATGACATCATTGATGAAATTTGTACATTTTGTTCTAACATTGACTAGATGTGTGTGTTGTGTGAATGCAAACCTTGTGATATTCTTTGTAGAATGTTTGTATGTATTTGTACAGTGGGGTCTTTGAAAAAATGCTCGAGCAAGTCTGAACTCTGCTGTCTTTTGTAAAATATTCACAGACATTTGATCTGTTATCTTTTGTTGAATGCTTTTGTGGATTTAATCTCTGGCATCCTTTATAAATTATTCACACACGTTTGATCTATGAAACCCTTGAAAGAACTCTCTGGTATACTTGAAAGAATATCTCTGAAAACTTTATGTCTCTGAATTTTTTTTTTTAAGTCTCTGAGTGAATTGAAGATCTGTAATAGATTCTAACCCTTGTCCTCACACTCTTTGTTATTTAAAAATGAATTACAGCTGAATTTGTATTCCCTGCTCTTGTATGTTCGATAGGATAAATTATTGAACCTGTGTTCCACTGTGGAATATTTACACAGATCTGAATTCTTTGGTGTTCTCTGACTGTGCTTTAAAGATGTAGAATAGTTTCCCCTTGTGTAATACAATATGGCCACTTTATTAGGTACACATACCTTGCATCATCAGTACATGCATTTTTAACAGATTTATCATTCACAAGCACAACTGCAAACACATACCAAGCACTTGGTATGTGTTTGCAGTTACTCTAAATCTATCCATCCATACATCACTGAACTGCTAACCAGGTGTTATATTTATGGTCAGTTCTTTTCATAGTTGGGACTTTTTATTGTCCACTTTATTAGACATACCTACCTTGTTGTTATACAGTTTGATAGTGAGCTTGGGAGTTTTGCATTTTCTCCACATCTTCATGACATTTCCTGCAGGTTCTCTGGTTTCTTTCCATTGTCCAGAAACATGAAGGTAGGGATAAACTACCCCCTGGCGTTAATAAGTGTGTAGCCTTTTTTTAGGATTGCCGTCTCATCCGAGATTAATTGCCCTGCCTTCATGGCACCCAGCGTTCCCGGGACTGGTTCCGGATCCACCATGACCCTGACCAGGATAAATCAGTTACTGCAGATGAATGAATGAAGATTAGTAATTAATTATTTATCAGAGAGGGTGCTGGTAAGGGGGAGGAAGATCAGTGACT
>CM060114.1:22539724-22585103 GCA_030522415.1 Channallabes apus
GTAGATGAAGCCGATTGTACTAATGCGTCAAACACAAAACACAGTCAAACAGCAAAGAACAAAGTAAGAAAGGCAGGACAGAAAGAGAGAGAGAGAGAAAGAGAGGTGGAACACTGGAGGGTTGTGTGAACGCCGTTACAACATCAGACGGGTACTGGAACACCACAGCACAGAGAGAGAGACGAGTATTAGGAAAAATGATTTAATATCGGAGACAGAAGCAAAAAACTGCATCACACAAGAACGTACATTTACAAAAATAAGTCTGACTGTTTCAGCTACACAGTTAGGTTAACAGCGAAGGACAGAGAAACCAGAAAAATCTAAACAGCTAAAAGCAAATAAGTCCTCAAATTACTTGTTTTTATCTCTTTGTCAAACTAATACATTTATCCATTGAAGGGGACTAAATACTTCTAAATCGTCTAAATCGTCTTATCATGGAGACTGCACAATATACTGAACAAAATGAAACTTACCCCCTTCGTAAAGACTCTTTGAAAAAGACAAACTTGTTTTTTTTTTTTTTTCGTTTTTTTTTTCGTAAGTATTTGTAAGGCGAAAGGAAAACTCCCGACCCTCTTTCCGGAAAAAAAAAGGAAAGAAAAAAAGAAAGCAAAGAGAAAGATAAAGGAAAGCAAACGCTGAAGTGAAGAAGAACAAGAAGATGTCAAAGGTCAAAGATACCGAGCCAAAGTTCTAGAAAATCTTTATATTAAAACTTAACCATCCTGGATGCCAACTCAGAAATCAAAACTCGGGAACAGCCGCTGGCCGACCCGTGCGGCGGGTCAGACAGACTCTCCATAGGTTTTTTTTTTTGTTTTTTGTATTTTTTTTTTCTTTAATTGCCAGTATAAAAAGTTGCACTGGTACAAAAGGCATAAGTACAATCAGTTTAGAAATAGGAAAGCCTGCGTTTTTTTGTACTTTTTAAATTCCATCCAATGACAGATTCCAAGGAGTCAAACAAACATGTACCACGCTTACATAATCCACTGAAATGCATTGACTTTGGCTTTTCTCAAGACAATACTTAAAACTATTCAAATCCTTTTAGAATCAAACAAAATGATATTAATCTACAGACAACAAGCTTTTTTTATACGGCACATCAGATCAACACACATACAGTATTATTTTTTTGTCCAAAAAACTTGACATAATAAGCGAAAAATGCAAAGAAACTTCACTTTGTCTTGTAAAATACACTTGTTAAATAGCACTTAAGAGAAAACAAAAACAGAAAGAACAAACAGATTTAAGAGAAGATGTGTGTGGTGAAGAAAACCCCTGAGTAAAGAGCCTCAGCAAGCACTTCTGCAAAGACCCTTACAAATTTGTGCTTTACTAAACATCTAATGTGTGTGTGTGAAAGAAATGGAGTGTGTCGGGGCTTGTGTGCGTAGTGAGATTGCGTTATCTTACCCTGTTTGTTTTGATGGCGGCGAAGCGGACTATGTTTATACGCACACACACACACACAGACACACAATAGGAGACGTAAGAGATTAAAATTGGTTGGTTTAACCCCCCTGCCATTTGACCATATAATAGTGCAGTAATATCAGGGCCAGCGTTGCATCTCCTTCATTCTCCTCAATATCAACCCAAAAAATGATCTTGGCCTTGTTCCAATACTGATTTTAATACGTCCCCGTTAAATCCCTCTTGCCAGAGTGCTTTGGTTTAATCCCTGTCGCTATTTGAGTGGCAGTGGAGCTACTTTATCAGCTGAAATCGGTTTAGATGAGGATGAGCCCTTGGTTTGTGAAGGATGGAATCAGTTGACATCACAAGATTTCAGGAACGGAACCAACCCAGAATGCTTTGCAGGCTGACCTCGTTTGTTGTCTCGGCGTTGTCTTGTACTTTAGGGCACACCTGGATGGCAGTCATGAGTGGAAATCCACAAAGGTGCGATTAAACTGACCTGCACTTATGACATCATACCGTCATCTAGCAAATTCACTGCCAGTCAATTATATTTTAAACGCTCCACATCTGTATTACACTCTATATTCGATATTTTTGACCTATTTATAATGTACAAGTATGCAGGTCAAAAGCCCCTTTCTGACTAGTTTAATCTAATTATTAGTGTTTGTTAAGCATTTCACATTATGCACAACTTGGTATATTATAATAATATTCGTAGAGCATATTTTGAGTCCTGATATTTTGTTGAAAAATGTTGAACCTAATTGAGCCATCTCTAACACTCGGTTGAGATATGCATTGACCAAAAAAAAATAAAAAATCTTTAAAATGATGTTTTTACTGTTGCTTTGTAGCAAACCATATAAAAACAAAGTGGATCAAATGTCCAACAAACATTTGCTTTGTTGCACTACAACACAAAAATCTAAAATTTTATATGATTACTATTGTTATTTTAACCCTTTAACACATTCTGCTCAACCCTTTGGTAAGATCCTACTTTGAGTCAATATATATTGCTCAAAAATATGTTTGAACCTGATTGAGTCTTCTCTACCACTCGGTTGAGATACGCTATGCTAAAAATATCCAGTAGATTCTGTATCTTTAAAACGTACCGCATTCCTTTTCAATTGCTTTGTAGCATCAAATATCCCAAAAAAAATTCTTCTGTTTCACCAACAAAATTAATTATTATTGTTATTTTTTGGAATTTGTAAATGTATTGATATTGTACCATAAAGTGCCATCTCAACTATTACTTTTTCTTAGAGAGGATGTTGTAAGGGTTAAGATAATTAAATATTTTCTAAATTTTATTTCTAGCCATTAAAATAAAATTTTATGAAATTAAAAACACACATTACATACACTAATCTACATGTCCACTGAAAATAAATAAATGATGTACTCAAAGCCACAAGCTGTGAGGGACTGGCATCCCATCTAGGGCATGGGTTTCTTTCTGGATGCTTCTATGACCCTGACCAGGTTAAAGTGCCTACTTAGAGCGAGGGATTAAACCATAAGAAAATAACCGAAAGACTTTGTCTGGTTGCGTGTCGATACTGAAATGGCATTATGTAATATTTCGTTTGAATTGACATCACATCTTTAGAACTGATAGAGCTATCAGGACGCTGGCTTGCAACACTATGCGACATCATTGTGCTAACAATTTCATTGCTGTTCTGTCCGTGTGTGTGTGTGCTTTTTTGTGCTTGTGACTAGCACTGGCTAACAGCGAAAATCGAACATTTTCTTCACCATAACGTTGGGTCTCTAGAACGAAGTCGCTCCCTGCAGCTCTGTGTTTGGCAGTTCCAGTTTCGTTGGGTGTATTACTGGGACAAAACGTACACAAACACACACTTACATTCATACATACACACATATACTGTATACATGCACACAAATAACCTTGGCAGCACTCAGGCAGCAGCCTATTCCACCCCACTAATACTGAGCGTCATGTTAAGGCAACGGCAGGATTTGGGTAGAAA
This sequence comes from Channallabes apus, assembly GCA_030522415.1. NCBI lineage: Eukaryota > Metazoa > Chordata > Actinopteri > Siluriformes > Clariidae > Channallabes > Channallabes apus. The sequence goes on from CM060114.1 coordinate 22,543,168, forward strand.
ATAGTGCTTTAGTGAAGTAAACAGGGTTTTTTAGGGGGGAGCCGGCTGTAAACCACGTCTGTAAACAAGATTGTATACGGGCCATTTACAACACGCGTAAACGTTTTTTTTTTTAGACAAAAGTGCAATGGGATATATGGTACCGCGGACGGGTGGGTTCTCCTTTGGCGTCGGGGTGCTTTAAGACCTGAAGAAGCAGAGAGAGACAAACAGGCATGTGCCGATACTTCAGTATAGAGTAATACTCACTTCAGAGCGGACGTACAGTATAGAACGACCGCCACTAGACCTGCATCTAATTTGGGAGCTGGGTAGGCATTTCTGGGCAGTGTTTGTGCTTCTGAGATCGAGTCCATCCTGTTTAGAAGGCAGCATATACACAGGTGTGCATGAAGTTTTTTTCGCCTCTTGGTTAAAGCATTGTGATTGTAAACTGAAAAGGCCTACCGATAGCAAAAGTGTTAAGATCTGAACCAGTGAACACTGAAAATGACATTGCTAGGCTGTGATGTTTGTTTTATTCGCAGGTAAAGTGAAAAAGGAAAAAAAAAAAAACACTCATCAACTAATTAAATTGTGTTATTTTGTGGGAGACAGTTCAGACGATGCCAAATGCTCAGGGGTCTGCTGATCTGCCCTTGATAATTCATCTGTTGTTTGCTCTGGGATGCTGATAAACCCTATAGCGGTGAATTCGATCCGCGATTAGATCCAATTAGCGCGCACCTCCTTTATGAGCTACCAAAGTCTTGATTATATACGTTTATTAATTGAATTATAAATGATTTCAGTGATGTAAGATTCTTCTGAGGTAATGAAATGCATCAGGCTGGTGTAAATGCATTAATTTGCATTCCTGTAATGTTTCATCGCACTATTCGATGTTAAAATGCACTCCTGAAATCCTGGTTAAAAATCCAGCCTTTAAATTATTATTATTATTTTTTTTAAATGCAATCTGATGAGAAATATTATTTCTAGTATGATCTGAAAATGTACTATCAGCACATGCCTGGCGATGAACAAACTCGCCTCTGTTTTCTGATTTCCGATTGGCTACTCAGGTTGGCAAACGATGCCGTATCACATGCATGTAGGCGTGCGTGCTGCTGAGACTCGTGCTCAGGGGGCTCACATACACACACCATCGAAGAAAAGAGGGCTGAGGTCAACCTTTAGCGCAGGTGTGTGTATGCGTGCATGTGTGTGCGCGTGTGTGTATGGTTGTGCACGTGCATGCGTGTGTGAGAGAAGAAGAAGGAGAGAGAGAGAGAACAAGAGAGAGAATGACACATGGGCACTTTTTACATCTTTTACAAAAAATGAAAGCAAAAAACATGAACAGTTCAGGCAACAAGACCACAGAGTAGCAAGTTAACAACCGCTTTTTTTTTGTTGTTGTTTGTTTTTGTTTTTTTTTAATCTATATCCTTAAATATGAGGGATACAAAACACTTACGTAATAAAATACCCATGTTATCAAATCATTTCACAAGTAATACACTGAAGCTGTAGGCAGGATGTACCGTCAGAATTTGGCACTAAAGTCCACTCATCTTGTTTTTTTTGTTGTTTTTTTCGTTTTTTTTTCATGTTTCCGTTAAAAGAAAAAAAAAGTACATTTCGCTGAACGCAACAACACGTTATACTAAATATTGTTTCCCACAATTGAAATTTCAAATAATAATAAGAATGACACTGATGCTTCACAAGCTGACATTGTAAAAGGTTTATATAGCTAATTACCCGACAAGAAATTTCAAATAGGGACTCTTAAAAAAAAAATTTAAAAAAGGGAAAAAAAAAGAAATGAAAAAAAAAAAAAAAAGTAAAAAAAAAAAAAAAACAATCAAACAAACAAAAAAACAGGTATACTCTAGTAGCAATAGTACTATGATAGGTTTTTGTCTATGTTCAAGTAAACCGATTTTTAGTCTTCTCTTTAAAAACACAAGACGAATAAGACTATTAGACTTGTGATGAAACCACGACTCAAATCCACAAAAAGCACCGACGGGAACGCGGGTCACACAAACTGTTTTTTTTTTCTTTTTTAGTTTGTTTTTTTTCCTCTATACATTTAAACAGTATAAAATATAGGTCATTTCATGTGCATTTATACCACGGATTGTCTAACGGTAGATCAGTTCAGCAAAAAGGTGTGACATGTAGGTAGCATTTCCCCCAAACAGGGCACTCTTTTTTTTTTCTTGGCTTTTTTTTTTCATTTTTTTATTTTATACCTTTACTACTCTAGAAAAAAGTGGTTTTATATAGACTTTAATGAGAAACCGAGCCACTTCAAATGGCCTTATCAAAAAACTTTACACTGCCTGAAAAATGTAAAAACCACAAGCTCGCTCTGAGAGACTCTTAAGTTCAATTAGACAGCTTTTTTTATATATATATATTTATATATCTATATATTTATTAAAACTGCTTGGAAGTAGTCTAGTTCTCGTAGAAACCAGCTCGGGCTACCTGCACGTCTCATGCTGTGAGACGCCCTGACAGGAAGTCCAGAAGCCAATCCCTGTATTGTACTTTCAAGTTTACTTTAAATGAATGAAAAAAACGAAAAGAAAAAAAAATGAAATGTAAAGCAAATCATAAGAAAAAATTGTAAGCTAGCAAACGAAGCATTTTTTTAAATTTCTTTGCCACAGGTTTGTTTATTATATTTTAATTAGTTACATTTGCGAAATGTTCAAAACAGCGCTTCTTAAAATGATGACGCTTCGGGTTAAACTATTAAATAGACTCTACCTATCTACCTAACTATAACGCTTTAGCTTTTTCACATTTGTTGTGATTGATTTTTTTTCCTTCCTTCCTTCTTTCCTTCCCCCCATCCCTCCCCTAACTGTTATCATAAAAAGAGAAAGAACACAAACAAAACAAAGGTCAAAAACAGAAAAAATAACAGTTGAAAGCTCCAAACGAGGTCACATGCAAAAAAAACTAAACAAAAAAGAAAAAACAACAAAAAAAACGAACAAGAAAAAAAAAACAAAGATCAAGCTAAGATCAAAGTCGAGGAGAAATCAGTAGGAGGAGACCAGATTATGATCAGGAGAACTCAGAAAGACATCGGAGACAATGACGAGACGATGAGACGTGTTTTTTTTTTGAACGCCACGTAGACATGCTAGGCAAACGATGAGCAAAGAGTCATGGAGATGAGTTTCTAGGGAAGAAAACGGGAGAGGAGAGTTACACACACAGCCTCTGCACACAACTACAGCATTAAAAAACCATGAGAACAAACAACAGATAACAACAACAGCAACAACATCAACAACGACAACAACAGCGCTACTAGCCAGCGGTAACCCAGTGCAAGATTCCCCCCCCCCCCCAGTTATCTCTGTTTTTTTTTTTTCTTTAATTACTACACATATTTCACACAGATAAACATATGTAAATGATAAGTACATCCACACACACATACTGTACACACACACACACACACACACACACACACACATACACACACAAAGCACCCCAAATAATCCATCAGTCTCTAGTTTAAGAGACACAGCACGATGGATCTTGAGTTTAAAAAACGAATACATGGTTTTTATTAATATATTTTTTGGGGGGAACGCGGAAAACAAAAATAACAATACCAGACGAAGCTAAAATGGAACAGAAGGAAAAAAAAAGGAAAAACAGATTGCACATGTAAAGTGCCACTACTCATGGCGAGGGAGAGAGTGAAGGGGGGACTGAGAGAGAGAGAGAGAGGGGGCGGAGGGAAGGAAAGGACAAAGAGCGAAGAAGTAGGGCTTCACAATTAATTAAATATAAACTGCAATTAAACATTAAAAAGGTCACTATTTACCTGTGCTCTAATCCAATCTCCTGTCTATTTGTCTACACCAGTGGAGATTGAGTGGTTAAGGTTCCGTCCTATTGATTGGACGCATCACTCTTGGGATCGTAAACAAGATCCTGTACCCTCACCTGCGGAGGCCTAAGTCTGGATTGGATTCTGATGTCTATATGTATTCAGAAAGATGCTTGAAACATTCCTTCGTCCATACTGACATGATTGCGTCACACAGTTGCTGCAAGATTTGTCAGCTGCACATCCATGATGCAAATCTCCCATTCCACCACATCAACCACATGGATTGAGATCTGGTGACTGTGGTGCCCATTTCAGTACGGGGAACTCACTGTCATGTTCAAGAAACCAGTTTGAGATGGTTTTAAGCTTTGTGACATAACACTTTATCCAAGTGCCATAAAGGGAAAGACATGATCAGTAACGATACTCAGGTACGTATGTTAAATGATGCTCGGTTGGTAGTAAGGGGGCCTCAAGTGTACTGTACCAAGAAGATCTGAAAATCTCCCCCACGCCGGGATACCTGAACCGTTGATACGAGGCAGGACGGATCCATGCTTTCAATGTTGTTTACACCAAATTCTGACCAACAGAAATTGAGACTCATCAGACAAGGCAACATTTTCCCAATCTTCCATTGTCCCATTTCGGTGATCCCATTTGAGTTCGTTCGTAGGCTCAGTTTTTCCTGACAGATCTTCTGCTGCTGTAGCCCTTCTGCTTCAAGGTTTGACGTGTTCAGAGATGTTCTTCGGCATAGCTCAGTTGTATCAATTGATTAGCTGTTGCCTTTCTATCAGCTCGAACCAGTCCAACATTCTCTTCTTCTTCGGCCTCGTACCTAATGACGAGGCCGCTGAGTGTGTAAATGCCTGTGGATTTACCCTGTGTATACACCATTCAAGATCTCTTCAGTTTATGTGAGAAATTAATCTCACTCAAAATCTTCCATTTAAACCACCTCCTGATGGAACAGCCATATTAACAAACAAACAAATGGAGACATTATGATATCCCGAGGGGCTGACAAAAATAAATAAATAAATAAAAAATCCAAGGGCACTGAAAAATATTTTTTTAAAAGCACAATAACACCCCGTGAAACCCCAAACCTGCTCTTTTGTTTTCTATTGGTTTTACAAAACCTGTGTTTGTGAATTCGCAGGTCAATACAACCAGCTTGATAAAATTAGAACTAAACCGCTTCCAGGAGCAAATTGCACGCCATTTTATTTCCGACATCATTTGGTGTTCATTCTGGGCTGATTCTATCCGCGGTTGTTCTGACTGCAGCATTAGCTGGAAAGAAAGAAAGACTCCCTAAAAACAAGTCAGATAGCGTAAATGATACGGCTAGAGCATAGATGCTGGCTCATTTGTAGCATAAATGCTTTTAGCGTAATGTGCACTCTTTGAGAAGTAGCACTAAGTGTCTAATCACTTGTAATCACTTGCTGCTTTTATCAAAAGTCATTTACCTGTTAGAATCCAATCCACACACAGAGCTGAGCAGTTTAGGGTTAAGGCGCTTGTTCAGAAGCCCAGAATTGGTTCTCTGGCTGTTACTGGGATTTGATCCAACCGCCTTCCTTTACAACAGAAGCCGAGGCATAGCGGCTGAGCTGCCACTTATTACATTCTCAATTAATAACTCGAACAGACAATATCGTTAAAAATGATCAGGACAATCGTGCAGCCCCATTACACTTGAATATAACTGGGACATGACTGGGAATGAAGAAAGACAGATGAGCAGGGAAGAGATAGGGACAGAAGGATGAGAGATAGAGGGATGAGGAATGAGGGAGGGAGAGAAAGGGGGGATGATCCTCTGTTCTCTTCCCACATCGGATTGTGTGGCTTTCAGAAGACCGGACGGCAAAAAGCACTTCTTCAAAAATCTGATCACTAAACCAGGATAAATAAAGTCTTTCACGTCAGTAGAGGCAGTAGAAATTGTTGGTTTTTTTCGTATAAAAATAGAACTGCTTTTTTTACAAATAAAATTTACAGGCCTGTGGCTTTCTGTACTCTGATATATATATTTTTATTTCAATAAACATCAAGTATTTGCAGTTGAACCCGCCACGCCGCCGGAAACATAAAATGCTTTATTATTAAATTCTTTTTTATTTGTCATCTCTTTTTAAAATGCTCTACATAAAATGCTCTGTTGGACAAACACCAGAACAAAACAAAAAAAAAACCCAACGCAAAAGGCGTAATGTTTTAATGGCAAGTGTGGTTTGTGTGTGTGTGTTTGTGTGTGTGTGTGTGTGTGTGTTTGTATGTGGAGAGTCTCTTTTGGCAGTTGTTGCCGTTAACTACAGCGAGGCCACATCGGGTTTTGACCCTTTTCTCTCTGGTGCCGTTGGGCCGAGGGGTCGAAGAAGCAGCGGAGCCCGGAGCCAACACCAGAGGTCAAAGGGCAAAGTCGAACGTGCATATTGGTGCTTTTTCTGGGGCTCTGGCCCCGTCCCTATGCATTCTGACAAGCCTCAAGGTTCATAACGGGAAACTAAACGTAGTTTAGAGAACGTTCCTCTCGGCTGTTGTTGTCGTTATTATCATAAAAATAAAAAAAAGGAATGATATAAATATCTACTTAAAAAAAAAAATCAATAAATAATTTTATACATAACTTAAAATAAAAAGGGAAAAAAAAACTAGCAAGAGCTATTCATTCATCGCAGATCATACAAAATAATAGCAAAAATGGAAGCGTTCATGTGAATAGAAACCAAATAATAATAATAATAATAATAATAATAATAATAATAATAATACGGCCATCAAAAAAGTTTAAAAAGAATGTTCGGGGGGAAAGTGTCTCCCTCTAGCAGTGTTAAGGGTGAAACTCTCTCCCATGTCCCCCCCTTTTCCCATCCCCGGGGCGGTTGCCGTGGCAGCAGTGGGGACTTACCCTAGCAGTGTAGGGACAGAGAGGAGAGGCCCTAGCAAATAGATCAGTAGGGCTTGCTGTCGTTCTTTGAGCGCTTCAGCTGCACCTTCAGGCGCTTCATTCCGATCTGAAACCCGTTCATCGCCTGAATGGCTGCTTGTGCCGACACGGGATTGTCATAACTGACGAAACCTGACAGACAAAAAGAAAGCGCAATCAATCAAACGTGTTAGTGTGCAGGGTCTACTGATGCTAATCACCCTGAGTGTTTCCATTCAGATTGGGAAAATCCATATGGCCAAAAATATGTGGACACCTTACAATCAAATTGTTGCCACACAATTGTCTAGAATGTCTTGTGCTCTGCAGCATTACAATTTCCCTTCATTATAACTAAGTAACTGTAACAAACCTGTTCCAGCATAGTCATACCCTTGTGCACAAGTCGAGACCCATAAAGACATGGTCTACCAAGGTTGGAGTGGGAAAAACTGGAGCATCCTGAATAGAGTTCGCATGTCGATCCCACCAAACACCTTTGGGATGAACTGGAACACCGACTGCACCCAAGGCCTCAACATCAATTCATTTTCAGCCACAAAGCATGCTGAAAAGCTTTTTAGAACAGTGTAGCAGGACTAAATCTTTAATTTGGCATTTAAGAAGTGCATGGAAAGTTAGGTGTCCATACTGTACTTCTGGCAGGGAATTTAACAAAGAAACGTAACACAAGCAACAGGACCTCTGTGACATTGCCAATTTTTCCCAAATGTCAAGTAATGACAGCCGTGGCATACACACAATTAGCGGCAAGTGATAAAAACTGAGACTAATTATGAAAAATTCTATTTTGGATCATATTGCAGACGGGGGTTTTCTTCTTATTTTAAATTTCCGCTAGTGTTCATGATATTTACAGGAAAAAAAAGGGTGGTCATTTTTTTTAAAGACCCTCTTTAAAAAGTCCCCGTTTTGTTCTTGGTTACAGAATACTTGTGTTGTGAGTTGAGTATTAAATATATACAGCATGACAAAAAGCAAGACATGCTCTGTTTTTGGCTGTTAAAAAAAAAAAACTCTCTTTTTTGCCAATACTACAGTAAGTGAAGCGAAGAAACTTTATATTGAGTGGAAAAGTTCCTAGGTTATCAAGTACATCCTGAAACTGTGAGTGATGCTATTTTTAAAGTTACTTCAGGGTCAGGATGTACCAGAGAATCTGTGTTTTTCTGTGACTTTTTCTTGCTATTAATAGTGAGCAATATCACCCTGTACAGACTGCACATAACACTGTTTAATCTAACGAATAAAACTGCAGCAAAGTCCCACACCACCATATTATACGGCACTCTAGCAAGCAGGTTTGCTAGGCTGCTAATACTGTAGCTGCTCCATACAAAACCCCTCTCTCTAGTGATTTTCTCACAAAAGTTTAAATAAACAAAATAAGGCTTGTGATACTTTCACCTGTTTAATTACTTAAACCTTAAAAAAGATGAAGTCAAATCTAATGGCCTACATATTTTAATATGTATTTAAGAGCTTAAGAAGGATGGATTAGCTGTTAGCAGCTAACCAGGAACAACAAACTTAGCTTCTTTTTTGAGGAAATGAGTGGTGACATCCTGTTTAGTGTAAGTTCAGCCTTTATATACGGTACATTTATGTATTGCACAGTGAAATTCTTGATTTTTTTCACATATCCAAGCTTTGTTAATAGACTGGGATCAGAGCGCAGGGTCAGCTATTATACGGCGCCCTTGAGCAGACAGAGAGAAGGGCCTTGCTCAAGGGCCCAGCAGTAAAACCCAGGCAGATATGGGGCTCGAACCGTGGACCTCTATGACCGAACTGTAAAAATAATAAAATATGGGAGATTTTAATGTCCCTACAGTAATTCAAATACGGATGTCCCCCCATAATGAGGGGCAGGGGTAGATAGGTTGTTGGACTGCTGAACAGGAGGTCCCCGGTTTGAGCCCAGGCGCCGCCCGGGTTGCCACTGTTGCACCCTTGAGCAAGGTCCTTCACCCTAAGTGCTTAGATACAATCGGGCGTTGAGCTGACACCCCGACCCCATAAGTAACTGCCACAGAAACAATGGATATATCTCCAGGGTGTGGTGTACTGTATCTGTCGTCTGATGTGCTGGAGATGAGTGCAAACATTACTATATGTTTAATTTCACCTCATGTTGCCTATTTATTGTGCACGATGTAGGTTCACCTAAATAAAAAGTGACTCGGTGTATGTGTAAAGAAATAACTGTTTAATAAGAAATGTTATTGTAGTTTTTTTGGCATCATACCGAAGCACTTGCTCAGATTGGTCTGTTTGTCAATGAACACTTTGGCCGACACGACATTTCCAAAAGGCATGAACATCTGCAGAATGTCCTGGTCCCCGAACTCCTGCGGCAGGTGATAGATGAAAAGGTTTGCCCCTTCTGGTCCTGCAAACACAATACCCAACACACACACACACACTATTATTAGTATTGGTATTCTTTTTTTTTTTTTTTTTAAATAATAATCATTCCCTAGGCTCAAAAGTTTGGCAGGAAAGCAACATTAATCTTCTTTTTGTAGTGAAGTGGTAGGAGGACACTTCACTATAAAAAAAGGGACAATAAATTTCCACATTTTCATCTGAAATTTCACTGGGCGTGTGAAATGATACCTTATGTGAACCCTGTCATCTCTTTACACATCTATATTGTAGGATCTATAGACATTTAGCTTATATACAGTAGTACTTGTATTACTGTATATATGTATATATATGTGTGGTGGTTTATTTCTCAGTTTTAATGAGGGGTACACCGCAGAGATGAAAATTCAATTTCACTATCATGTGTATAAAGTTTGCATGTGTGTACCATTATATACTTATATTAAGTCCAGGATTAATGAGACTCTTGATAAAAATGGGTGAAACACAAACACTGAAAACACACTGGTTAAAATCAAATAAAAAAAATGAAAAAAGAACAAACTTAACCCCCTGCTGTTAATTATGTGATAGTGTGGGCGTTTTTTTTTTTTTTTTTTATATATATATTTTTATTCAAAGCTCCTGGGAACCATGTTGTGATACACAGACTCATGGACTCGTAGCTCATAACATCCCAAAATGAAAATCTAATTGCTTCTCTTATCTCATGAAGCTACAGTACATTTGGGTTGTGGCTGCACCTTGTAGCAAGGCAATGGTCTAAAACATACAGTACATCTGAATCCCTGAGACTCGATCGCCACTAAATCAAGCTTCTGACTTGTTCGTTTCATTTTACTGACCTAAACTCTTAAACCTAAAAACCCTGATATACAAGCATGTTGAAAAAATGTTATCACCTCTTTTAATTTTGTGGGTTTTTTTTCACGTAAAAACCATTATAAAAATCACCGTAGCAGGTCATGGTGCCATTATTTATGTAATAAAAATGAAAGAAAACAAATGTGGAGGGCCTCCGAGTGGCGCAGTGGTAAAGTGCTGGCCCTATCATCCGGAGATTCTCGGGTGATGCTGTAACCTCTCGCAGCTGGAGGTCTAGAGAGAGCTGATTCTAGAGAGAGCTGATTGGCCGAACTCTCTCAGAGGGGAGGGATGAGAGGTTCTTAGTGCTCCTACATTAATCACAGCACTACAACCAATCAGGGCTTTAATCATAGTGCTGTCCTCCGAGTGTGTTACGCCGCCCCCAACGGTGCGTGATCGAGCAGTTTGAAAAGATGCGGTCGGTGACGTCACATGTGTCAGAAGAAACATGTGATAGTCTTCGGAGCCACCTAGTGACGGGGAGGAATTGGATGTGACTAAATTAGGGAGAAAATCTAAATAATTTGGCAAAAAAATGTGGGCAATACTAAGTACCCCCATGAATCAATAGATGGTAGATCCACCTTTAGCTGCAGTTTTTTGCAACAAGAAGAAATGTTCAAGAAAATACTCATTTCCGAATAAATAATTTGGGCAAATATTTTAAATTTTTTTATACGATAATACAAATTGCATGACCTCCCCTATATGTATATGTGCGTGTATATACTGTATGTATTTGTATAGAGAAGAAAAGCAGCTCGCGAGATCCCTTTTCTTAAAATGTGCGTTCTTAATGGCCAGATCTGTATATATATATATATATATATATATATATATACTGTATGTGTGTGTGTGTGTGTGTGTGTGTGTGCATGTGTGTGTGTGAGAGAGAGAGTGTGTGTGTGTGTGTGTGTGTGTGTGTGTGTGTGTGTGTGAGAGAGAGTGTGTGTGTGTGTGCACTTTCTTCCTCACCCTCTTTCTGGCTCCCGGCTGCGCTCTGCTGCTGCAGTAAGCTCTGGCTGTAGAGTGTGGGCAGGGCGGCGGCGGCGTACTGCTGGATTCCTGAGTAAGCCTGAGTGAGGGCATCCATGGGGCCGGCTGAGCCGCCGCCATTCAGGGCAGCCACACCTGAGAGCATGTGAGCAACTTTACATAAAACCCAACAATAAAGAAGAAAGAAGTGCACTTACTCATTAGCGCTTGGGACTGGGGGGAAGTGTTTTTTTTTTTTTTTTAAACTACAACAGACACACAAACACACACACACACACACACACACACACACAAAAACATCATCGAGACAAGATACACACCACAGGAGTACGAGACACAAAACGAAACAGACAAGAAGATTATATCCACATCAGACAACACACCAGGAACAGTTCAGCCATTAATGAAATGTACTTCAGTTCTCCTGACCTCAGATATAATCGAACAGGGGGAAAAAAAAAAAAAAAAAAAAACTGCTTGTTTTGTTCTGAGGAACACACATACTGTAGGTTAAAATCTCACACGGAATCTTAATTAATATCATCCTGAGTTACTGCAATGTCATTTACAGATCACGTTGTTAAGGTTAACCACTTGTTTATTTACGACGCACGTATGAATTTAATGAATGTTCGGTCGAAAATCAGCATTTCCTACATTTCAGTAAATCTCTTAGGGTTTCCTTGCTTGGTTTGTTCCCTGTGTAAACTGTACTGTACCAGTTTGTTAGTATATTAAAAATTGTATCCAACTGATTGAGGATTATCATCTCCTGACACTGACTATCCAGCCTCCTGACACGGACGCTTCCATGGCGACACTGACTGATGTGCTAAAGATAGACTCGACGTGTTGCGAACATGCGAGGCTGGACGTTTCACTGCGTCTTGACTTCAGTTGGGTTAAAAGAAAAGCTGTACGTTTCATTGTTTCGCTGAATCATCACAACACATTTCAAGACAGTCAGCTGACACATACACATAAGAACAGCTCACGATCAGCAACAATAAAGAGTGCTGTTACACACCCACAACAAACTGACACACAAGATTAACAACATGTAATACGCAGCAGTGTAAGCAAGTGGAAACCGTGGCCGACACATGCAGGCAACATCACGACGGCAGCGTGTCACTATCACCACCTCATCACCATACCACATCAACAACAACCACTCCTATCCTTCCTTTTATTTCACTCAAGTCCTACGATGGGCGTCCAAGTCAAACTGGGACTTTGACATATTTCTTCTGAATGAATAAGGAAAAGTGATTGACATTTACAGAAGCATAGTACGGTGATGAGACCCTCAAAATGTGAATGATGCAAACGTGTTAAAGAAGGCCATACGTCCATGAATGACGAGCCTAGCCAAGGCGGCTAGAATCGAGGGAAGAGACGTATCTGTCTGCAGGAACTTGCACTCGGCTGGGAGTTATTGCCAAACCCACCATACAGTCCTGACCTCGCTTCAAGCCATTTCCACATGTGTAGGACATTAAAGGAGTTCCTGGGAGGCCAGCGTTTCCGACATGAAGCGGCCAGTCGGATCATGGCTCCGGCATACTGAGAAAAACCTCCACCTTGATGCGATCCAAACCCTTGTGAAAAACTAGAGAAATAACGGTAGTTTTTACTCTTATAACCGTGTTCAGTTTTTTTGCAAAATCAAAAGTCTTGGTTTGACTTGAACGCTCGTAGAAATTCTATCTGACTAACCACTAACCAAAAGTCTTAAGCACTATATTATATGCCGTACCAATTTTGTTTCATATGTTCATTATGTCTGCATAACTGTGTACAAAATCATTCAGTATTTCCATATATAACTTAATAAAAAGCAGAATATATGCATGGCTGTAAAAGAAAAAATACACAGTACAAGACAGACCAGTTTTCTTATAAAACTGCAAAAATCTGTGTCTAAAACTCCTGATTTTAAGCAATGAGTTTTCACTCCAAATATTGACTGTTTATTTTATTTCTCTTTATTGTTTCTTTTATGCAGAAATGTTTTCAAAAGCATCTTTTGCTTATGCCATATTTTTATATGGGCCCAAGACATTTGCACAGTACTATAAGTAAAACAGCTGTTGAGCTTGCTGGAGAATATGAGTTCTTCTGGTAACTTTGTCACACTCGCTCCTTTATATTTTTATGCAAATCCCAGGAGCGTACATCAGCTTTTTTTGTTTCCATCTGAAAACTGGTCTGTCTTATACTACATTTCTTTCTTTACAGCCATGCATATATTTTCCTGTAATGTTATTTATATATTTTTTTAGTTATATATGGAAATACTGAATGATTTTGTACATTATTATGCAGACATGATAAACATATATAACAAAATTGGTACAGCATATAATATGGTGCCTGTGAAATAAGACTTTTTCACAGTACTGTATGTGTGTGTGTATATATACATACATACACACAGCATATGACAAATCCCTCCTTCTATGTTATGATTGGTTTCAAGATTTCAATCTCATCTCTGATTCTGCACAAATTCTGTCGTGTTTTTCTGGGGACAGTTTAGTTAACTACATAACTAACACTGCATCATTAATATTTATTCATTATTAAATCTCAGCGTGTGTCAGACGAATACATGTTTACGCATCATTTTAAGCTATTCATATATCAAATAAGATTAAAATAAGATTGTCGGTAATGACAAGGATTACTTTGCTAGTGTAACTGATTGTCTAGCGATTATAGAAAGATCCAAAATGATACAGTAAGTCCATTTAAAAACAGGGGAAAAACACAATAAAAATTTTTATGGAGGTGTTTTTTCCCCACATTAAATCGTCTGTACCACTTTATCCTGTATACAGGGACGCGGTTTGGGGGCATGGAGCGTACCCCAAGAGTCTTAAGGCACGAGGTGGGGTACACCCTGGACGGGGTGCCAATCCATCACAGAGCAAACGTACAGCACACACACTCATACGCTCATTCACACACTACGGGGGATTTGGGAACGCCAATTAGCGCCTAACCTGCATGTCTTTGGACTGTGGGAGGAAACCAGAATACTAGAGTACACTCTTCTGTTCCTTTAGGACCTGAGTAATCATAACCCTATATATATATATAAATAATCCTTCAGCTCTATTATTCCGCAATTATTGAAACTTAGTTATACATTATTCAGTAACTGCAGCAACATTAAGAGGGAAAAAAGACTTCGGTTATGAGTAATCCATAAGTCTGGACGTAGTGAAGTATGGATGATGGGACTCCCTTCTTTACCTTCAATAAACATGATTGTTAAGAAGATGTGTTTGAAGATGTCTCCCTCCAGCAGACCCTCCAGTCAGATGTAAGAACACAAGAACTCAGGAGGTTGTCTGCTCAGAACAAGAGCCGGGATGCCGTTTCATTAGGGGTGTGTGTGTGTGTGTGTGTGTGTGTGATGACTGATTCATGCATATTTACTGACTGGCCTTTTGGCTTGACGTCCTGCAAACAATAAATGATGAGCAGGGTGCTTCAAGCGCAGCTCTCTCATTTATCCTGCAATAATTACAATACTGACCTTTACTATTCAATTAAACTATATGGCCTTTATAATGAGCAGTGTGTGTGTGTGTGTGTGTGTGCGTGTGTCTGTGTGTGTCTATTCGGAATTCATTTCAATTAATGTAAAACAGATGATGTGACGTTTTGGAAAGCCTGATTTATAAAACCAGTAACCTGTCTGAAAGGTCATTTTGGGAAAATGCAGACATCCAGGTCAGGTCAACCACACACACACACACAGACACACACACACACACACTCACCGCAGCCTACCAATTAATAAAGTAACACATGAGGCCCTTAGCTATTGTGAGGTGAATTACAGACGCTAATCAGACGGCTGAATGGACTACATGAAAATGGCCTCTTTTCCGGATAAGTGCTGCACACGACACCACAAACGCACACTCACGAAGCCAACAATCTCACAACGCTGAAACAATCACAAGCCTGGAGAAACAGAGAGAGAGAGAGAGAGAGAGCGCGAGAGCGATGGATTTGCCAGGCGTCTGGTTCGTGGAGGTGCGTGTGGAGACAGGACGAAGAGGAGTTTGCTTAACACATACTCACACACCTAATCTCAGGCTAATCTTTCTTTCTTTTTTTTTTGAGAAAATATTAAAACGAATCAAATTATAAAATGATCCGATCTAGCTTACAAGATAAATTATTATGTGATTATGAGAAAAATTATTATAAAAATCTGACTCCTATTTAAAAAGTCTGATCACGAACAATCCCGGTCAATTCTGACTTCAGTGAACGAACAGGACTCCAGATGATGACCTGATCGTTCATATCCTGAATAAGAAACACAAATAAACATGAAAAAAATGGAAAAAAAACACAACACACAACATACACATGGACAATCGACATACAAGGACAGCAAACTCCTATTGTATACCCAGAGAGATGCCCCTTTTTTATGTTCGTTTGTCGGGTTTGTCGTGCGTGTCACTGCGTGCGGGCGTCTCTCCGGGCGTGTGTATGCGTGGGATGGGATGGGGTGAGGCGGATGAGGTTTATACTCACTGTTGACGCTACCTGCTAGTGCATTAATGTTGTTGAGGCCCACGGTGGCCCCGGCGAGGCCTTGTAGGGTTCCCAAAGAGCCGAGAGAACCCATCGCTCCGGCACTCGAGTTAGCAGTGGAGCCTGCTGCTCAGAGAGACAGAGAGAGATGGAGAGAGAAAAAAAGACAGAGAGACAGAGAGCAGGGAGAAAAATATGCAGAAGAACGATATAGTGTAGAGAAAGAAGTGAAGAAAAAGAGGCAAAGTTGAAAAAAAATGAGAGAGAGAGAGAGAGAGAAAATGTGTCACACCATTGAGTGTATTCAAGGTACAGAAATGTTCAATGTCTCATACGCACATATATGGAGGAAATTAGGGAGACAAGACATAATTGTGAAAATAAGAGGATGATGATGATGAAGTGAAACAGATTATGGTAAGAAACTTGTTACGTGCACAAATTTTTACTTTTAATGCTGTTCTGCAGAAGGATGGATATAGTAAAAGAGAGAGCGAGAGAGATTAGGAGAAGGGTGCCAGTGTGAGAGATGGAATGAGACTCATGTAAGAAGCAATACACTCTGCGAAAATGACTCCGGCGCTCTAAACTCGCACCTCTCACAGGGGAAGCGTTTCCAAAAATACTTCTGCCCTTTCTAAGAGTTTGCGGCTGCAACGAAAGACGCAGTAATATCTACCAAACCTGTCAAAATTCTGGGAGCTACAAGGACATAACGGAAGGACAGCCCTTCCGCGCCCATGACGCAGGCTTTCTGATGCTAACTGTGAGGATGTGGATGAAGACGACTCGATGGAGGGGAAAAAAAAAAAAAAAAGCG
This sequence comes from Channallabes apus, assembly GCA_030522415.1. Taxonomy (NCBI): domain Eukaryota; kingdom Metazoa; phylum Chordata; class Actinopteri; order Siluriformes; family Clariidae; genus Channallabes; species Channallabes apus. Next base: position 22,559,623 of record CM060114.1, read on the forward strand.
TGACGGCTGCAGTGCTGATGCTACGACAGTGAGAATGATGACGATGACGATGAAGGCTAGGCGGCCGCCGGTTACCTGGGCTGGCCAGAGCTCCCAGAGAGCCTGTGCTGGAGGTCAGGGCACTAGCGGTGGACGGGCTGGCCGAGCTCTGAGCTGCCGCGGCGGCCGCTGCTAGAGTGGCCAGATTCTGTAACTGCAGAGCGTTCATACCTGAAGAGAAACAGAGAGTCAGCCATCGTGGGAGTGTGTGTGTGTGGCTGCGCAACAATATGGACGATGGCGTGTTAACACCCACTGATCTCAACAAAGGGGTTGCTGAGTGCTACAGAGGGTGATCGAGTAGGTACAGTACTGATCGAGTGTGTGATGTTAATTGACTAATGTATAAAAAAAAAAGGCATGATGATGAACATACAGTAGGAATGTGTGATCGACTAGGTGTGTGTGTGGAATAGGTTTTGACATGTATTCGTCAAGGAAATGGACAGCGATAATTCGCAGAGTGTGTGTGTGGGAAAGTGGAAGGGAGTATTTGAGTGTGTGTGGAATTGAAACATACTGGTAAGTGTGTGCCGATTAATTACAAAATGTGCGTGTGTATGAGTGTGTGTGTGTAAATAGGTAATGGAGGGAGGGGGTGTCAAAAAAGAATGTACATTAGGCCACTAGGGCCTTATACACACACACACACACACACACACATATATATATATATATATATATATACACACACATATACATACATATATGTTATATATATATATATATATATATATATATATACAGTGGTGTGAAAAACTATTTGCCCCCTTCCTGATTTCTTATTCTTTTGCATGTTTGTCACACTTAAATGTTTCTGCTCATCAAAAACCGTTAACTATTAGTCAAAGATAACATAATTGAACACAAAATGCAGTTTTTAAATGAAGGTTTACGTTATTAAGGGAGAAAAAAAGCTACAAATCTACATGGCCCTGTGTGAAAAAGTGATTGCCCCCCTTGTTAAAAAATAACTTAACTGTGGTTTATCACACCTGAGTTCAATTTCTGTAGTCACCCCCAGGCCTGATTACTGCCACACCTGTTTCAATCAAGAAATCACTTAAATAGGAGCTACCTGACACAGAGAAGTAGACCAAAAGCACCTCAAAAGCTGGACATCATGCCAAGATCCAAAGAAATTCAGGAACATATGAGAACAAAAGTAATTGAGATCTATCAGTCTGGTAAAGGTTATAAAGCCATTTCTAAAGCTTTGGGACTCCAGTGAACCACAGTGAGAGCCATTATCCACAAATGGCAAAAACATGAAACAGTGGTGAACCTTCCCAGGAGTGGCCGGCCGACCAAAATTACCCCAAGAGCGCAGAGACGACTCATCCGAGAGGCCACAAAAGACCCCAGGACAACATCTAAAGAACTGCAGGCCTCACTTGCCTCAATTAAGGTCAGTGTTCACGACTCCACCATAAGAAAGAGACTGGGCAAAAACGGCCTGCATGGCAGATTTCCAAGGCGCAAACCACTTTTAAGCAAAAAGAACATTAAGGCTCGTCTCAATTTTGCTAAAAAACTTCTCAATGATTGCCAAGACTTTAGGGAAAATACCTTGTGGACCGACGAGACAAAAGTTGAACTTTTTGGAAGGTGCGTGTCCCGTTACATCTGGCGTAAAAGTAACACAGCATTTCAGAAAAAGAACATCATACCAACAGTAAAATATGGTGGTGGTAGTGTGATGGTCTGGGGTTGTTTTGCTGCTTCAGGACCTGGAAGGCTTGCTGTGATAGATGGAACCATGAATTCTACTGTCTACCAAAAAATCCTGAAGGAGAATGTCCGGCCATCTGTTCGTCAACTCAACCTGAAGCGATCTTGGGTGCTGCAGCAGGACAATGACCCAAAACACACCAGCAAATCCACCTCTGAATGGCTGAAGAAAAACAAAATGAAGACTTTGGAGTGGCCTAGTCAAAGTCCTGACCTGAATCCTATTGAGATGTTGTGGCTTGACCTTAAAAAGGCGATTCATGCTAGAAAACCCTCAAATAAAGCTGAATTACAACAATTCTGCAAAGATGAGTGGGCCAAAATTCCTCCAGAGCGCTGTAAAAGACTCGTTGCAAGTTATCGCAAACGCTTGATTGCAGTTATTGCTGCTAAGGGTGGCCCAACCAGTTATTAGGTTCAGGGGGCAATTACTTTTTCACACAGGGCCATGTAGGTTTGGATTTTTTTTCTCCCTAAATAATAAAACCCCTCATTTAAAAACTGCATTTTGTGTTTACTTGTGTTAACTTTGACTAATAGTTAAATGTGTTTGATGATCAGAAACATTTTGTGTGACAAACATGCAAAAGAATAAGAAATCAGGAGGGGGGCAAATAGTTTTTCACACCACTGTATATATATATATATATATATATATATATATATATATATATATATATATATATATATATATATATATATATGTGTGTGTGTGTGTGTGTGTGTGTGTGTGTGTACAAGGGGTGTTCAAGTCAAACCGAGACTTTTGATTGTTCAGAATAAAGTTATAATGTTTATAATGTTAATAAAGTTTTAATTAGTTAAGTTTTAATTCATGTCTGAAACGTTGGCCTCCCAGGAACTCCTTTACTGGACCAAACATGTGGAAATGGCTTGGTAGGGACTGTACTGGGATGTGACTCCTAGCCGAGTTCCCGTAATGTGCAAGTGGTGCTGGTCAATGATTGTGTGTACAGTTTCAATCAGACAGATGTGTTTCTTCTGCAAGTTGTTGACAAGTTATCTGTCGGTTTTCAAGGATCAAGCTGAATGCTCACGGGAACGACTGCGGTGGGCTCCAGGATCGTCATTCTACTATTCAAATGTTTTTCTGCGGCTAAGAGTCTCATCACTGTACTGTGCTTGTTGATCACTTTTATGTCTTCATTCATGAGAAAGTTCATCGCAAGTCCCCGGGTTGACTTGAACAATCCCAACTGTGTGTATATGTATAGAAACACACACACACACAGAAGTTAACACACCCCAACTTCAATACATGTATGAGTGAAGCCCTGAAGCTACAACACAGAGAATCTAACTAATTGATCTGTTTGGGGAAAGAAAAAAAAAACAGCTGCCTACAACAATACAAAAGCAATCTTAAATGCTCAAGAAAGAATCTGATGTTCTCTTATCCTGCGCTGATTTTCCAGGAAAATCTCTCAGTACTGATTCAGTGTCCTCACTCGCCACTGGCAAGGACTAACTATCGAACAGAAGACAGCGCAAACACACAGACGACACTCATCCACAGACGTCTGACAGCATCTGGCAGCCGACAAATGGCTTGCTGTGTAAGGAGGGTTCCACTCCAGGCTTCGGAATGGTCTTTAAGCTTTTGACAGCTGCAGGATGATGAAAATGGAACACGTGGCACATCATGATTTCATTCGTCAATGAACGTGTGCGACGCGTCCTTTGAACCTGAAGTGTCACGGTATATAACTCTGGGTATATTAGGATTTGTTAAGATTACACTCTGTGATTAAAGAATCCGCGAGCCGGTCGAAATCGGGGTTAATTTAAACACCAAGGTGTAGCCAGCCTTGCTGCTTCAATTAGGGACCAGACGTAAGTGAGGGACTTCCAGGCACTGGGTTTATCAAACCGATAAGATCTGCCGGTGCAGAAACGTGGACCAAGAAATAGCTTTTATCCTATTAGCACAAATAAGCTGATTTGGTAGGTATACTCGTGGAAATGATAGTGATAGTTTATTCCCTGCCTTAGAGCTGTGCAGCACTATGAGACGGTTTAATACCCAATTCGCTCCCATAGACACTTTCACTGTTGAACGTATCTGTCGATTTTTTAAGACGCAACTTCACAGTGATTAAGTGATCTCCAGTCATTTCGATTTTGAATTTTTTGACCATTTTTCTTCCATGAAGTTGCCGGATCAACATTATAATCCCAGGTTGTAATAATGTCTTGGACAGTTAGTCAATTAATCGTACTTATTGTGTTCACATTTTTGTTGTTTCTTGAAGACCCCATAGGATCCTACGCATCAGGAACACTGTTGTAATATAGTTGTAACCATGTTGAGATGATGTTCAGAAATTGTAACCATTAACGTCTATTTGCATAACATCCGACTACATTCTTTACACGTCTAACAATGACACAAAGAGTCTAACAACATCCATTAGGTGTCGTTTAGAAATATTCCCACAAGGTGCATCTTAGCTCTCAAATTACAGTACTGTAATACAGCGTTTAAAAGCGCCCAAACTGCATCATGTCTAGATCTCAGACTTTAAAGGGGTTCTTGTTTCCCTTTTGCCTGCATTCCAATTTAATATACTCCTTAATATAAGTTACCTAGCGCGATTCTTTATCGCCACACTGACTCCGAAATATTGTTTTCATTTATATTTTAATTTACAGTATATACATTACATTTGCATTTGAGGTGGTAAACTGTTGCTATTGCTTTACAATCCTACAGGTGGTGCGCTATAAACTATTCACACATTGTCAGGTGATAGCATCTTGCGTGGTGGAAGCAGGGGTGGCGAACCCGCGGCTCTTTCACTGCTCGTCTGCGGCTCTTCAATCTATCCACGTTCTGTGTTTACACTTGCAAAATATTTTTAAAATGTCAAAACATAATTTTCCAATAAAGGGGTATGTATTTAAATGATTTTTTTACACAACCTCTCGCGTGATTTAACATAGACTAACACGATTGACGTGAAGTTCGTTAGTAGCCCGTCAATCATCATGGCAGAGTCAGGGAAGCGTACAGCTAAGCGCAAATACGAAGATGAGCACAGAACATTTTTGTCTGAATGGAAGGAACGAACCGTGGAGTTCTGGAAGATTGTGCCGATTGAGAGATATCCCAATGTCAAACAGGCTCCACTCAAACTACTGTCAATGTTTGGGTCAACTTACATCTGTGAATCCCTTTTTTCGACACTGAAACAAGTGAAATCAAAGCATCGCTCTGCTCTTACTGTCGCACGTGAAAGATTGACTACGAGTAGCCACAACTGAATACACGCCAGACTTAAAAAAGATTGTGGAAACCAAGTGTCCCACTGAGTCAAATAAAAGGAGGTAGGCTGATTAAAATCCATGAGAACTGCGGAGTTAAGCACCGTGAGTCGCCGTGATTGCCCGCCCACGTTCCGCTGTCGCTCCGTGAAGTTCTGTAAGGACTTCCGCGAGGACCGGCAAAGAAATTAAGACATCTTATTCGCGCGGAAAGATGGAAACGTCCTCACAGCGCCAAAAACTCACGGTGAATCATAATGAAACGTACTTACGTCCACCGCGCGAAACCGCATAGGTGAGATTGGGGTATTATGTAATTAAGTGTATAAGTTGCGTTTCTGTTGTTTGCACATCTGTTGTGTGGCTCTTTGCAGTGATAAAGATTTTTTTTGGCTCATTATGGCAAACAGGTTCGCCACCCCTGGTATACAGTACTACCAGTCAAAAGTTTGGGCACACCTTCTAATTCCATGGTCTGTCCTGACTGTTATTTTTTTCTACACTGTAAAACAATGCTGAATGTATCAACAATATGCAATAATCTCCTCTGAACAGTGGATATTGAGATTTATCTGCTCCTTATGCTCTGTAAAGCCTTCATAAAAGCTCTAATCGAAAGTACTGTTTGTTAATTGCTGATTACTGAGGCTGGTAACTCTAAATGAACTTCTCTGCAGCAGAGCTAAGTCTTGGTCTTGCTTCCCTGGGATGATCTTCATGAGAGCCAGTTTCATCATGGTGCTTGATGGGTTTTGCAAATGCGCTTGGCACAATACTGTTCTAGCAGGAACTGTTCTAGAACTGCTGACGTTCGTGTGTTAAAATAATACCATCTAATCTCAAATATATCGTGATATTTACAGAAATCGAATCGCCACATGGGTATCGTGATAACAATATATCAGTTCGTCCCTGGTGATTTCCATCCCTATTGTTATGCAGGTGCAGTTATTAGCATCAACAGCATGTTCCATTGTGGGTCATGGGGTAAGCACATGGTGCTCTCGCCTCAGCGATTTGGGGTTAATCCATTTAGAATTTTTTTTTACCCCAACACTGTCTTTGTGGCATTCGTTCTTTTCATCACGTAGTTTGACAGAAATTCTTGCTGGATAGTACTGATTGTCGCTGCTATGATTACTGTATACTGTATGTTGCTCCTACCGAGTGAATTCCTTGAAGTCCATATTTTCAATAAGATAAAAATAGACCACTGAGGGGGTGGTTTTACGTTATCCGACCTGGATGAATATGAGAAGTGTTTACTGGCAGGGAGCTTTAACTGCTTCATGCAGATTGTGCACTCGAGACTATGGATCAGAGTTTCTATCTTGTCTCTGCGACATCGTCTTACATGAGAAAAAAAAAAAAAAAAACCCTACCGGGAGACACAGGGGTGGGTAGCAACTTTTAATCTCGGATCTTGCTTGGCACAAGACGAGGAGGAGAAGAAGAAAGAAGCCAGGCTTCATGCCGGTGTGACGGTAGATCTCCAAATTCCATGTGCATGTGAAATGGCCGTGGCTTAAAGAAGGGTTCTTCTCTCAATAGGTCTCCATACATTCTTCATATATTAACTATAATGAAGTAAAAGTGTTGTGATGTAAAGCTTGTGTATGTGTGTTGTGTGTGTATGTCAGAGGCCAAGAGGCTGAGGGGAGACAGGAGCTGTGTGACAAAAAGGCTTTGCTGGAGGAAGCAGCAGGAGAACAGGCGGTTAAGGAGCGCTTTTGTGCTTCTGAATAGACTTGAAATCGTAGCCGGGTTTTGGGGGCATTTGTGTGATTCTGTGTATGTGTATGCATGTGTGTATGTGTGTGTATGTGTGTGTGTGTGCTTAACAATGCCTGCTGACTAGCTGGCACACAGCGAGACTGGTGGTCAAGGAGGACAATTATACAAGTTGCAAGAGGTTGCTTTAGGTTCAGTGCATTCAATTGCACATGTGTAAATCTTTTTTGTATGCATGTACAGGTGTGTGTGCATATATATATGTGTGTGTGTGTATGCATGAAAAGGGCGAAAAAAACAAGAAATTCAGTATGTGGGAGGAGAATGTGTGAGAAAATCTGTGTGTCTGCATGTGAGAGGGGAAAAAAAAAGGAGTGTTAGAAAGAGAAAATGCAAAAGTGGGAGTGAAAATGTGTGTGTGTGTGTGTGTGTGTGTGTGCGCGTGTGTGTTTTTGTGAGATTTTCTTCCAGTTCCCAGTAGACAGAGGGTGGTCAGTGGAGAGATTTCACTAGCTCTTAGTGCTCAGTGTGTGTTTCGGAGCTCCTTATGGCTCGTAGCTCCGCCCACACCAGATGTCAGCTGCACATAGCGCCTGCCAATCACGGCCCGTTGCCAGGCGACAGATGGAAGGATCCTACTGAGATGCACAATTCAACTGAGAGAAGGCGCTAAGATCTTGGTGAGCTCACAGGCTCCTGCTGGTTTGTACCACATGAAGATGAGGACACACACACACACACACACACACACTCATTTTTGTTGCAGTTGTCCACAATTGGACCGGAATAAAAAATAAATCCTCTCTGGGTGCTGATTATGTTTAAGTGGTGTTATTATCCTTAGTGTATGAAACCTAAAGTGTACATATGGTACACAAGTTACATGAGGCGAGATATTACTTCGCATACGCATGAGCTGCCCTGGCGTTAGCAATCACTCTGCCCCGAGAGGACGTTTGGTGTTTTCTACTGTAGAAAAAAAGTTATTTGATATTTATTTTTTGAAAAGAAATGACTTAAGGTGAAATATCTATAAATAATTATTAGAATAAGGAGCAGTGACAAACAAAGGAGTGCACTTGTGCCTAATCTGCTTGTTTGTCCCATGCATGAGGATGAAGCTCTCACGATTTGATATTAAAACAAATATTTGTTTCATACTTAATGGTCAGACTGGGTATCTTGGATGTTTTACTTTTTATACTACAGTTTTTAGACTACACTGTTTTTTTTCCAATGAAAAAAAAAATCTATTTTTGTAAGATTTTCACGTGTAGGAGACAAGTAATATAATAAGACATAATAAACATTTAAGTTTTTTCAGACTATAAAGGTATGAAACAAATACTATTCGTACACAGTTTACATAAATAAAAGTCACCCGGAAGTTTAAAGAAGTGGAAGAACTTATTTTAAATGCATAAAAATCACATTATCTAACCCTAACCATAACCCATCCTGTACATCATATCCCTTTTAGAAATATACACGATCAGTTTTATACAACAATGAATTTTTTCCATCTAAATGCTTTCGGAGGATCTGTTATAATATACGAACTAATTATAAATTTTAATAATCATTTAAGCATTCAGCTATTGAAATATTATTAGATATTATTGATTTCTCAAGGTAGTATTTCATACATAAATAAACAAATCTATTTTATTCAGTTTTTTAAAAAGATTTTTCCGCTTAGGGTTATATATCCAATTCCCATCCTGTCAACCTGAAGCACTCGGGGGGTTAACTGATATCTGCCCCTTCCACCTCTGTGACATCCATGATGCTATAATTGAAGTGGGAATATAATAGAATTTTGGGCATTATGATTTTCAATTCAGTGTAATTCAATAGCAGTAAAGTTTATTGTCTGATTCTTTTTTTAAGTTTTAAAAGGTGTAACTTGTGTTGTTCATTCCGTACACGTGGTCTTATACAGAGCGATTTCTCTTTTTTTCCCCCTGCAATCTCCTCAATACTCCAGCCCAGTAGGTGGCGGTAACCACCTACCAACTGCACATAAACTCAATAATTGAAAAAGATGTGATACTCTTTTTTTATGAATTTGTTTAATAAAAATTTTAGAAAATGTAACATTTGACATGTTGCCTAAAAAGTGAATCAGTTCTGAATCTAAAACTGACTTATTGATTAGATCCATTAAATCGCATAGTTCTACACGGAACCCCTACAGCTAATCTGCTCTCTAGGCTCCCATCTAAATCTCCGGATCAGGGTGAACGTGTTTCTGTTGCACAACTTGAGAGCTTAAAAACTGCATACCACATTCAAGGAGAAGTCACACACTATCATGTCCTCTACCATTCTTTCATTTTGTTCATCTGCTTCATAATGATCATATGTCATTGAAAGATTAAAAAAAAAATTATACACATACACATATTACAGTACTGTACAGTATATCGTGAGATTTTTTTTTAATCTTCCAAAACTGTTTGATCGATAATGTTGTATGTGTCTCCTAGACAGCCGCCGCAAATGAAGGACAAAAACTTCACAAGCAAATCATTCCATTCTAACAAAGCAAATAGTCACGAAGTGAAGGCGTAATGGCTTGCACAAAATCGTTACGGCTGAGATTTCTGAGATCAAACCTCCATCAAAAAGGACACAATCCAGAGCATGGACAAAATGTCCCAGATTATGTCCTTTAAAGTGTGATGAAAAGCTTTAGCGTGTTCACAAGCCTTAAAAAAGGAAGAGCTGCAGATCGCTGAACACCAGAGGATTCATTTGGGGCACCTTGAAAAAAAATAAAATAAAAAAATAAAATTTAGGACACCTTTTCTGAAAACAGGAGAAATGGCAAGGGCTTTGCGGAATAAGGCAACGCTGACGTCAAGAAGGTTCGCCATTCGTTCTCGTTTTTTTGAATCTCCATTTCATTGATTCATTCGTTTACTCGCGGTCAGGGTCGCACCAGAACTGGAACATACGTATCATGGGAATAGTCCACAAATGTGTGCATATACTGTAGCGACATCTCTAACACACACACACACACACACACACACACACACACACACACACCCTACTGTAAGTCTTTCTACTGATCTGAAAACTACAATAAAGAAAAAAAAGTCATGCTGGAAATTAAATGATCCGGAACAGGAATGGTTTAGTAATGGGAGTTCAGAAGAAAGGGTTAAACTGGATTTTACAGGGTTACACGCTGGGACAGACAGGGCCAAAATCAACGGAAATCGACTTACCTGCCATCTGCTGGATCCCACTGAACGCTCCGAGATTACTGGATGAGGTTGCCTGCTGTAGCAACTATGGAGAGACACGGGGAAAGAGAATGAAGGATGGAAAATCAGTTGAAAAAGGAAAATGACAGAATGACAGATTTGCTCAAAGCAGAATTCGTTCTCAAAGCCCGAGGAAATGTAGCGCCGCAAATGTCATACAAAGTAAGTGCCTCCTGCTGCTTAATCTAAATTTAGACACTGAAGCAAGATCACTAACCCTCAAGTGCTTAGATTGTCATCTTTTTCAAGCAGAAGTCACTTTTGAAATGACAAAAAAAAACATCTGAATGACTGCATATACTGTAAATCATCTTTCTGTGGTCAAGTAGTGATCATGTACAAGAAAAAGGACACTGATCAGTATAAAGAGGCTCGAGAATAAACTATGAGAGCCGTGCTCAGTGAAATGGAGTATTAAGGGTTTGGACAGGATATCTTTAACAACTTAACAGCTTTATTGCTAAACAAATTATGAGGTGCGTTCAAGTCAAACCGGGACTGGTGACATTTACAGAAGCCTTCAAGAACAGTACAGAGATGTGACTCTCAGCTGCAGTAAAACATTTGAATGTTACAAACGTTTTTAAAAAAAAGCTGTATGACCTTGTACAGTCCTGACCTCACGCCAAGCCATTTCCACAATGTTAGTGCCACTAAAGGAGTTCCTGGGAGGCCATACTGAGGCCATACTTTCTACCTTGATGGTATCCAAGCGCTAGTGGGATAAGTGCATTAGTGTAGCAGGAGATTAAATAGAGAAAAAAAAGTGAGTTTTTACTCTCTCAACTGTTCTTTTAATCTGCACAATCACAAGTCCCGGTTTGACTCGAACACCCTTCAAATCTCAGCTATTATGCTAAATTCCAGCCATAGTCTTTGTGTTCCTGAATTTAACATAATAAAACAGGAAGCAAAAATGCTTTTTTTAAACTTCATACAGATCAGTAACAATAAAACTAGCAACAAAGTGCCAAAACACAATAATCACAGACCATGGGAGTGTCTTTGAGTTCATACATATAATAAAATTATCGACTTCCAAACAGGAACAATGACTGCTGATCATGTGTGTGTGTACAGTATATGTGCGTGTTGTATCCAGTGCTTTGTTAGCTAGTTAGCTATGTTAGATGCTAACTCTGACAATCTTACTCTGCTATGTGCTCAGCTTAAGCCATTTTTTATTTTTTATATAAAAAATACATTTCTGATATATTTATGAAACTACTTTTTAAGGACCTGCTGATGCTTTACCGCTCGAAAACATGCCCATGAGTCTGTGGTTTTCTCTTTGTGTAGCTTGGCTGTACAGGATGTAAACGTAAAGAGTGAAAGAAAGTAGAGCTGTGAATCGTAGGTGGAGTGTCGATTCGATTTAGTGCTTACTTACTTATATATTTTTTTCAGATTTTAATAAATTTTAAAAAATCTACAAAATATAATCAAATGAGATTTTTTCCCCCTGCCAATATTCTGCGCTGCACTCCAATCCAGTAGGTGGTGCAATTGAACCAACTGTTCAAAAAAGAGAGTGCGTTATTCTCGGTTTGCGATTTCTGCAAAAACCTGTGGCGCATTTTTAAGGAATTTTGCCTAAACGATTACTGAATCGTGCGAATCGAGTCCGAATCGAAAACTGACCCATCGATTCAATTCATTTAATCGATTAACAAAAGATCGATTAAATCGCACAGCTTTACCAGAAAGAGCTCAAAGCTAAAGGTCAAAGGTGCTTAGTTAAAGGTTAAAGATAGAGATGATCAAGATTGCTCGCATTGGAATAGGGAAGTATGGGAAAGAAAGAAGATATTACGGTGTGCCATTACTTATGCATAGATTTTTTTTTTCTTTTTAATCCTCTTTAAATTGTCCTAGGTGAGTTTTTTTTTTTTTTTTTAAATCCTGGTTATTTAGTTCACTTTCCTTATAATGCATTTGAAATATTTTCCTCTTTCAACACACAATTTAAACAGATGGTGTGTTCTGGCAGGAAAATCTTCACAAGATTGATCACGTCAGAAAATCCTTACAATTCTCATCATCACGTCTTGTGCCTTATCCAATTAGCACCTTCACCCTGCCGCTACCCGTTTAGGTTGCTAACGAAGCTGGCGGAAAAGACAGGAATAGCGAGAGGGAAATGTGAAAAAGGGCAAGGCGTCTTGCTAGAAGAGAGTGGGCGGAGCCTGAGGAGTGAGGGGCTGAGACAGTGACTGACTGTGGTGCTGATGGGCGTGGCCGAGTGGGTGTGGCCTCTTACTGCCAGGTACTGCGGGGTGAGGCCGGTCAAGCCGGTCAGACTGCCCCAGGCGGAGGCGCTGTTAAGCTGCTGCATCTGCTGAGCTAACTGCTGCTGCAGCCGCCGCTGCTCCTTATCCTTCTGAGTGTCGGCGAACTTCACCACCATGGGCGAGGAGCATCCCTATAGACCGAGAGACAGACAGACGGGGGGGAAGAAAGGGAGGGAAAAAAAAACAAAGAGAAAGAGAGGTTAGAGCAATGATGTGGAGGAAAAAAAGAAAGAGACATGGAGAGAAACAATGGGGGAAAAAAAAGAACAGGAGGAATGCAAGAAAGGAAGAAAAAGAAAAAGTGAAGGAAGTGAGACAGGCAGAGACAGTGAAAAGGAAAATTGAGGCAAGAGTATGGAAGAATTGGAAAGGAAAGGGACAGAGAGATCAAAGACCAAGCAAGAGGGAGAGAGAGAGGTAGAGAGGGGTTTGAAGGAGGAAAGAAAGAAGCAGAGACAGGCAGAAGAAATCGAGGGAGAAAGAGGGTAGGAATGAATGATGGAGAGAAAATGGGAAGAAAGATAGGGAAGAGGAGGATAAAGCACAATTAAGTATAATTGGGTATTTACCAAAAGCCATAACATTATCTCTCTCACACACTTACACACACACACACACACAGGAAGAAAGTGCAAGCAGAGACAAGGGGCTGTGTGTGTGTATGGGTTGAGAAGGTGATATTATTTCCCCGGAAAGCGATTTCCTGCTTTATAAAGCGATTTCATCATCATGTGCTTCAGAGCGCGCGCACACGCGAGAGCGGGAGAGAGAGAGAGTGAGAGAAAGCACGCAAGAGAGACTCTGCCCACAGTGCATCTGTGCTAATCTGTCTCTCACACATATATACTCACACACCTCAGAGAGCAGCCTATAATGCCTGAAGCCCTGAGGGTCTACACTGAGAGTACACAATAGAGCACATAATGAGAGTGTGTGTGTGTGTGTGTGAGAGAGTGTTGGTGTGTGAGCGGTGGTGAGCCTGTGTATATACGAGCGTGATTCAGTGTGTGAATGTGAGTGTACAACAGCAGTATAAGCGTGTCTCAGTTCTATGGTACAACATGTTCATGCCTGAGTTGTGTCGATTTCTGTCGCCTGACACTAGCGAGTGTTAAAGCAGGCAGCCTTTGTTTAAGTGAATCTACGAAGCGTACTATCGCAGTACACACACGCGCACACACACACTCACACTGCCCTAATCATTGACTGAGGTAATGGGATAAGATGGTCGCTTTTCATCATCAGTTGCTGCGCTCGAACGTTTAAAATTGGTGTGGATGTGAGGAAGCAACGATCAGTGCTGCAACTTCTGCTTATTACAAAATATACAGCAAGGGGCGTTCAAGCCAAACCGGGACATTTTGTGAATGAATGCGCAAAATTCTGTTTCCATGTGTTTGGGCCATAAAAGGAGTTCCTGGGAGGCCAGCTTTTCAGGTGTGACTCAGGCAGTCTGATCATGGCTCCGACGTACTGAGAAAACTTTCGACCTTGATGCTTTTCAAGCACTAATGAAACGCCGGGATGCGTGCATTAGTGCAGTGGTTCTCAAACTGGGGGGAATCATTTCAAGGGGTCGCGAGAGGGATTTAAAAAGTATGTCTTTTTTTGTGATTATAATACACACTTTTCTGTATTACAAGTAAATGCTATGAATAAATATTTTTTTATTTCATATTACTGATTGAGTTTGAGTGTTTAAATTGAGTGAGCGATTTTAAAATATGACATCACTGTGCAGCGACTGGCTCACTAGGTATTGCTAGGGTTGTTCCGATTCCGATACTGGTATCGGAAATGCTACCGATACCACAAAAAAATCTGGCATCGTAATCGGCGAGTATTTGAGTCCACGTACCGATCCGATACCATTTTCCTAAACATATCCTATTTATGCCCGCTAGTTTTGCTAGCTTAGCTTACTTACAGAGTGTCACGGCGTGCGTCCAAATTGATATCGCTCCTCGCTCACTAATTAGGCGGCCTCCCCACCCTTTAGGTATGTGAACCAGCAGGGCCGCAGAATCAGGCAACGGCCCATGAGCTATCGCCACTAATGATCCCGGAGCTATAAAACACAGCGGGGAGTGTAGCTCGGGGTCTGACTGTTGGGAAGCTGGACTTTGTGACGCGGTGGATTTTATGAGAGACAGTGGCAGAAGAGCGGGGCGATGTGATGCGCCCCAGAGACTTTAAAAAGGTGGGCGACTTTGATCTCCGCGAGAGGAGCGTGTTGCGCGAGCTCCCGCGGCACCTTCACTTCCACGTAGAGCCCGCCTTCGCATCCCTGCTGCCGAAGTGGAAAAGGCCGCAGAGAGCCTTTAACCCTTTCCTTCCCCATTTTTCGAAATAAATTACCCTTTTCCCTGTAAGGCCTCGCCTCGTGTCCGTGTTTCATGGTGTCGCCCGTGCACTTAGGGCCGAACACGTTACACAGGGCTAGTAGTATTTTACTTAAAAAAAGATAATGCTATATATATATATATGTATATATGTATCGGGCGATACCCTGAGCCCAAGTATCGGAATCGGTATCGGGAGGGGAAAAATGGTATCGGAACATCTCCAGTTATTGCTACAGCGCACAACTGCATGTGAAAACCGCAACTGCCGAGATGGATAAATTTGTTATTCGCGGATCTAAAAATGTTGAGGAAATTGTGGACGGTTTGCCTGAGTCATCGGAATCATGTACTGTACATCCACCAAGCATAAAAGCAAGACCCCGTCAGACCAAAGTAGAAAACATCGGAAATATCAGGAAGAATTCATATGTATTCATAAGTATGGATTCACTTGCTCTACTGTCGACAACGTAGATTTTTCCCTCAATCAGTTCAGAAGTGCTTACTCATGAAAGTATGAAGCCCGGCAAAATGCAAATGCATTTGGAGACGAAAGATAAAGCCAAAATAATTTTGATGTATAGTAAATGTAGTCAAAATACTGTGAACAGCTTGTTATGTTTATTGCTTGTTTTTGATAGTGGGGGTGACGAGATCTTGTCGATCTTCAATTAGGGGTCACTGGCTTGAAAGTTTGAGAACCACTGCATTAGTGTAGCAGGGGATTATATAGCGAAATAAAGGGAGTTTTTTTTTCTCTTCCTCTTATAACTGTGCTC
This sequence comes from Channallabes apus, assembly GCA_030522415.1. Classification (NCBI taxonomy): domain Eukaryota; kingdom Metazoa; phylum Chordata; class Actinopteri; order Siluriformes; family Clariidae; genus Channallabes; species Channallabes apus. The sequence continues at coordinate 22,575,099 of CM060114.1, forward strand.
TGTTATTCTGCACAATCAAAAGTTCTGGTTTGTTTCTACGCCTCTTGTACTGTATATACCAAAGTAGACCAGCATTTCAATCAACTGATTATACTCCAGAACTCATAATGAGGCACAATTACGTACACCAGATCATTAGCTACAATGCAATATTGATGATATTTATCTGACAATCTGTTAATATGATCATCAAGCGGATATGTCAAGTGCCTTTAAATGCAAATGCATTACATAATGAAGGAAAATATACCTCGGTGGTCTTGTTAAAATTCAACCTGGGCTATTAAAACGTGCTTGTTATGTGAATTACTTTCAGGTAAATAGTTATGAGTGTGGAATCGACTCTGAAGCTCTTCTGAATCTACTTGCATTAGAAAACAAATTTAAATGTTTTAGCGTTTTTTTTATTGCTACTGGAATTGTTCCTCATATATGCTTACCAGTGCTCACATACTGCAGATATGCTGCTGGTCACGTATCAAGAGATTACTATTATAACCTAACCATTCTCCATGCAGCTTATCCTGTCCAGGGACGCAGGAAGTCTGGGGCCTAACCCAGGAGACTAGACGGGGTACTCCCTGGATTGGGGTGCCGGTCCATGACAGGTCAGACATGCGCGCACAAATTTTATTTTAGACTAACACTAAATTGAACAGTAATGAAATATATTCTCATTCCACCATGTGACAGTTTTATAAGCATTGTAACATGGTGACATTTTGAAATGATACCATATCACAACATCTAAGCATCCTTTCTCCGTCAGGACTAACCGAGGCCATCATCCCAGCCAATCACACCTCGCACTTCTGGAGTGTGTGCAAGCATTTAAAAGGTTGTTAGGAAGCGGAGGGGGAAAAAAATTGCCAGACACTCTCTGAGCAGACGTCACGTTTCTCCTTTCATTGGCAGGATTGATTTTTTTCTCTCTCTCTCTCTCTCTCTCTCTGCAAATGAGGAATGGATAAAAAAAATCATAATAATAAATAAATAAATAAATAAATAAATAAAAAGGAATGGGATTGTGCCTGAGGTGTCAGTCAAGTGATTCCATCTTGGGCGACGCATCTCAAGAGACCTAAAAATCTCGTTACTCCCTCCACACACATACACGTGCGCACACACACACACACACACACACACGCACACACACTAACACAGCTCATTCTGCTTGCTCATTCCTGCAGCTTTCTCGTTACCCTCGAATTTTGACTTACACATGAGACGTGGTCTGAAGCTGAAGTATAAGACACTACGATCCAAAATTAAAGCGACATTACGAGCATTTCATCATAATGTGCTGCTTAGGAAACGGCACGGAGATGTATTAGGGAAATGCTAATTATACAGCTGCTGTATAATTATTACGTATACAACGTATTACAATAATCAAGGTTGTGCTTTCATATTTGTTTAAATTAAGAAATATTATTAAATTTTTTTCAAACAACAAACTCCCATTATTATACTCCTTTTCCAAATGTTCTAGTTCAGTGTCTATGTAAATGAGCTACTGCTAAGCTACACCCCCTCAGAACAGCTGAGCTGTGCAATAAGCTTCTTATATGAGGTCACAACAGAGGAAAGATCTAGCCCTGGCCAATAAATGATCCAGCGAATGATCCATTTGAATGTCTAAAAACTAATTGTACATTATACTGTAGGTCCGACTATATTGCAATACCATACGCTATTTCAGTTGGATTTCTGTGGGGTATTGTTGTAGATTATTATTATACTGTATAAGAACACCAAACATATCCTACTGTAGCTACAGTATAAAGGCTGCTTTGTGTATAATGTTGTGGCCACATACGGCATAATAGATATTATTTAAAATAAATAAATAATTTTTTAAAAGTATTACTATTAAAAAAATAAGGAAGGCGAAACAAAATTCCCCTATGCAACAAGTTTATCAATAATTCACTCAATCACTCACTCACTGTCTGCACCGCTTTATCCCAGGAGACTTAGGCGAGGTACACACAATCCATTGTAGGGCACACTCACACGCTTGTTCACACACTACAGACAATTTGGGATTGTCATCAAGTCTAACTTGCATGTCTTTGGTCTGTGGGAGGAAACCAGCATACCCAGAGGAAACCCACCAAGCTCAGGGAGAACATGCAAACTCCATGCACACAAACCCGGGGCGGGAATCGAATCCGGACCTTGGAGGTGCAAGGTGACAGTAAAAACATGCATTTCTGCATGTTTGGGCCAATAAAGCAGTTCAAATAAGGGGAGTTGGTACTCTCATAACTGTATTCTGTTCAAAAGCCCCATTTTTATATACTTCAATAATTAAAAAAGTAAAAATAATAATAATAGTAATATACACTGTGAAAATGAATTATTTTTAATTTTCATAACTTTTTGCCATTTCTGGGTACACAAAGGAGCAGAATATCACTACTATTAATAATAATAATAATAATAATAATAAGAAGAAGAAGAAGAAGAAGATGAAGAAAATAATAAATAGAAACTAACTTTTTTTTTCAGAAGTAAAAATTGACAAGAATGTCTATCAATAAGAATTTATGAGTGTGAAGTACACAGGTATTTTACATCTCTGCAAAACAAGAAAATCAGAGTTTACTGATCACATTGTGCTGTTTAACAATCAATTAGTTGACAAAATCCAACATCGATAACTGAGAATGTTGCACTGGAATACTGTGATACTGTGAGGCCAGGGGTAGCTCAGTGGTTAAGATATTGGACTATGGTTCGGAAGATCCCAGGTTCAAACCACTGTTGGGCCCCTGAGCAAGGCCCTTAACCCTCAACTGCTCAGACATGTAATGAGATAAAAATGTAAGTCGTTCTGGATAAGAGCGTCTGCCAAATGCCTAAATGTAAATGATACTGTATTAGTAGCTATACTTCAAGCCAAAATTAATTCCTCAAAATTATATATATATATATATATATATATATATATATATATATATAAACTTAAATGATAAAATGAAGCACTAAGCAGGATGTTGTGTGTTTGTGTCGTAGGGAATTGGAGAAGTCAGAATGAAGTGTCTCTTGATAATGGGCATCACCAGTGATTATAAACTGCTTTTCGGATATGCTTCTTAGAAAGGGGTGAATAAAATAAAAAGTCTCATTGTGACTATTTTCAGCTTCTACTGAAGAAGATTCTGCCCAAAATTACATTTATCCATTAAAAAATTTCCTTTTTGTTAGAAATAAGCACGTTAAAATCCCCCTTTTGGTAAAAACAAGACAATTCGAATCTTATTAAAATATCTATAAACACTGTAGGTTATAAATATACCATATTTATCTTAATATATCCTGACATGGTGACAATATGCTGAAGTGTCCATTATAAAACAAATTACGCTGATATACAGTGAGCCTTCTTCATAGTTTTGAATAAGGAATTAATTATTTACAAAATGTATTCGCTTATTAATATTAAAGCATCGTTCTTTTACAATCACAACCAGATATAAAGTCATACTTTCATCACCATTTTAAAGACAACTGACAGATTCTGACAAGATCACATGGCACTGTGGGAAATCTGTGTGCTTTTGATGATTTAATAGGACGCACACATACACAACTCAGTACATGAACACAATCACGGACACACACTCGTACATAAATACAAACGTACTGTACATTCATAAAGAAAGGACTGAGAAAGAAATGAGAAAAGAGAAAGAGAAGCAAAAGGGGCAGATTAAACAGGGGAGCGTACTGTATCTGGGGAGAGATCGGGGCAAAGTACAACCCTTAAAAAAGCCCTCAGAGGGAAAACTACTATATACTGCGTGTGCATGTGTGTGTGTGTGCCTGTTACGTCGGTTTTCATTAAGTCGTGACATTCAGAAAGGCCACAAATTCCACTGTGTGTGAAGAGTGGGGAGTGTGTGAACACAAGGGGCTTTTACGAAAAATAAACAACAAACCCGGAACAATTTAGTTGCCTGGAATTACTTTCGCCTGAGCTTAAGCAACGACTAGGAAAACACACACACACACACACCATCTCTCACACACATACAGTACATGCAGGAATACGGATGCTTTTTCACCACAACAAAACAGGTTGAAAAATGAATAGAGTTCTGTAATTGGTTTGGTTGTGGCACTAAAATGTGTTGTAAATATCCACACTAGGGGGGGCAATATACTGTAAGAGTTTAGTGGCATTATTAAAGCTTTTATTACAGTATTTTTTACAATATTATCTCTGCATGTACTGTAAGGGGAACGAAAAGACGGTTTGATGAGTATTTTTCATCAGTTTTAAAATGTTATAAAAAGAAAATAATTTTGGAGGCATTGTGAGAAAATAAGCGGCGAAAATTTAACAGGATGTCTCTCAAACTCTCAGTTAGTGAACGGGATTATGGGATTGCTTCCTCTAAAAACGTAACACTTTGACTGTTGAATGTTGGCTTATATACGCTTTAAGATATCTACGAGAGGAGTTCAAGTCAAACTGGGACTTGTGATTGTGCAGAATAACAGAACACAGATAAGAGAGTAAAAACACCCTTTATTTCTCTATATAATCCCCTGACGCATTAAGGCACTTATCCCAGCGTTTCACGAGTTTTCTCAGTAAGCCAGAACCGTGATCGGATGAAATGCTGGTCTCCCAGGAACTCGTTTAATGGCCCAAAAGCCTGGTTTGATCTCCAACGGCGTTCTGTTTTGGCAGGACAATGCACAACCTCACACTGCCCATCGCACCACTTACACATTACAGGAACTTACAGTATAGAGATGTGGGAGTTACAGTATTGTCACATCCTTCGTATAGTCCTGACCTCGCTCCTAACACATATCCACATGTTTGGGTCATTAAAGGAATTCCTGGAAGGCCAGCGTTTCAGACGTGCAGGCAGTCTGATCGTGGCTCTGGTGTACTGAGCAAACATTCTTCCTTGAAGGTATCCAGGCACTAGTGAAACGCTTGGATAAGTGCATTAGTGTAGCAGGGTTTGAGAAATATTAAGAAATAAAGGGAATTTTTACTCATACAGTATGATTGCGGTCGTTCAGTCTGCGCAATCAAAAGTCCCTGTTTGACTTGAACACCATCATATAAGACATGCATTAAAACTATATTATTTGTCATGTTATAGTTACGGCATTAAAAACAAAAAACATAAATAAAAAAAATTAAAAAACCTACTTAAAATTCCTGTCCGGTTGTATAGAGTTTGTTCTAGCTTTAACTCACTGACATCTAACAGGCTGCGTTTTGTTATATACTGTAGAGCAATTAGGAAGGAATTGTAATGTTAGGAAACTCATCTACGTGGGAAGAAGTAGACACACACAGAAACGTGCACGCAGGTTCTGTACTGTATAAGGAGGCTGTCAGCTCTCAGTCAGCGCAGTGGTATTTTGACAGGCAGGAAGATGGACAGCTAAACACTAAGGACCCGGGTGAGTGCTAATACAAGTGTGTTATTAAACCGTCTCGGACGTGGCGAGTGCGTGATGCAGCTAATGGCAGCCTGCCTTCACCCAGGGGGGTTCTTCCTGACACCCACGGCTGGCCATGGCACTGACCGTTTCAGCTGACACTGAATTTCCAGTCTCTCTCGCATACACTCTTCTCTGTTCGTCTTAAAGTTTCGTCCTACTTTAGTGTAAGTTTGAAGCGACAGACTTTTGGCTGACGATTGGAGCTGTGATACTGGCCAAAAAGAGACTGAGGGGTGTGAGAGACAGAAAGAGACAGCGAGAGTGAAAAAAAAAAACAAGAGAGAGAGAGAGAGAGAGAGAGATAGCATCAGAGAAAGAGACAGATATAGTGTGAGAGAGAGCGAAAGAAGTGATGGGACAGATGGGAGGGGAGGAAAGGTGGAGAGAGGGAGAAGGTGTGAGAGAAGAGGGCTGATGAGATGGTGACAGACGTGAGAGTGATAGAAGGAAGGATGAGGAGAGAGATAATGATAGGCAGCTGAAGAGAGAGAGAAAGAGAGAGAGAGAGAAAGAGAGAGAGAGGGACGAGAGTACAGTACCTCCATGGTCTGAGACTGATGCATGGCTTTGATTGCATTCTGTGCCATAGCCCTGGTAGAAAACGTGACAAACGCACATCCTGCAGGAAGGGAACGAAGAAGGGAGGTAGGGTGGGAGGAAGGGAGGGAGGGAGGGAACGAGGGAACGAGGGAGGAAGAGAGACAAGAGAAAAAAAATAAACAAAAGAAACAAGACAAAAGGGTTGGACAGGTCGTTATAAAGCCAAAAAACAAAGATTGTACAGAGAAGAAAGGCAGACAGAACTTACTGCAAAAGTGGCTTAGAGTAGAACATTCAACAACATTTAACAACAATCAACACTCAGCTCTTACCTTCAACACTGAACACACTGAACATCGGTGCAACACAATATAACACACAATCAGTATGAATAGAACTGTGTTTATGGGTTTAGTGAAGTATATTTCAGTGCACAAAGCTGTCAGGTTGCTGTGCAGAACACATCCACACATACTCACTCTCACTCTCTCTCTCTCTCACACACACACACACACACACACACACACACACACACACACACACACACACACACACACACACACTATATATAAGGTATATGAGAAAGGGAGACAGACAGAAATGTGCGTCTGACATTTACAGCTTCTTTGTTACTCTTTCAGTGCACTGTAATGCCTTTCGGGATGAAACACTCCCCTGTCACTAAATGACTGACACAACTGCTCGACGCTGTCACTTGCGACTACTCAATTACTCATCCTCTACCGTAATTTAGCAAAATGTAAATTTGGCAAAGCCAGAGCCAGTTCTTTCAAGTGTGTGCTGTTCCCCCCCCCCCCCCCCCCCCCCCCGCCTTTTGTACTGTCTGGTGTTCTCAAGGCTTCTGCTTTTATTATCCCATCCTAAACTAAATTAGTTAGCTGTTCATGAGTTGTGTGTGTGTGTGTGTGTGTGTGTGTGTGTGTGTGTGTGTGTATGTTTTTTTTTTTGCCAGTATTCATTAGAGGAAACATTGAAACTATGCTCTGTAGCTCTTGAGTCTGCTGCTCTCAGCACTGAATAGCATTTTAAGGTAGAAGCTCATACAACTGCTAAATATTTTCTAAAAAAAAAAAGAAGAAAAAAATAAAAAAGACCCTAGTTTGCTCAAGTGCATGTGGCAGGATGAAGGTTACTAGGAGTTGTGGTATTCGCTGCATGGAACAGATGCGTGTCCTTTTATTCAATATAGCAATAGCAGCTCTGTGCTAGTCTTATTCGATGCAAATAGCAGCTCCATGCTAGTTGTGTGTAACGAACGATACTGTCTCTGCCCTAATCTTGTTTAATGCAGATATTAGCCCTATGCTAGTCTTGTTCAATGTAATGTCAAAGCTCTATGCTAGTCAGCCATCCTAGTTTCATTAACTGTATACTGCAGTTCTATGCTAGTCATGTTCAATGTTGATATTAGTGCTATGCTAGGTTTGTTCCACATAAATATTAGCACTATGTTAGTCTGTTCCTAGAGTAGATTTTGTCTCTGTCCTAGTTTTGTTTAATGTAGATATTAGCTCTGTGCGCTAGTCTTTTTCAATGTTGATAGCAACTTTATACTATTCATGTTCAAAGTAGATCTCAGTGGTATGCTAGTTTTGTTCAACATACTGTACATATCAGCTCGTCAGGCATGCTAGTCAATTCCCAAAGTAGATACTGTCTCCGTCCTAGTCTTCTTCAATGTAGACCTAATCTCAATGCTAGTCTTATTCAAGAAAAATATCAGCTCTATGCTAGTCTTATTCATTGTGGATTTCAGCTCCTAATGCTCACCTTGGACATAGTTCATTCTAACCCTATGGCCAGAGCTGGTGAAACTGGTAGACCCTTGTGGCCAGCTGGAAAGTTATTTTACAGCTTATTATTACTTGTTTAAACCAATCAATAAACTTTCAACCTTTTTAGCGCTTCACTAATGTTATTCTCATTAACAGTCTAGCTGTAACATACTGTAGCATCAGTAGTAAGCAGTAATCTAGAAGCTGTTCTAACAGTGTGACCAGTGTAGACTGTTGAGTTGAATCGTTCAGCAGTTTAGGATACCAGACATGTTACATGGAATTTGTATACTTGCACTGAATTTCTTGCATATGCATTATTCTTCCAGTGTGCAAGACTATTCAGTATCATACTCTTGCACACTGGATACACAATGGGGAAGAAACTCGTACTGTATAGGACACTGCTTAAATTATACTCCTGTCATTCTTTCGGCTGCTGCTGTTAAGGGGCTGCTACATCTGATCCACACGTTAAGCTTGGCACAGGTTTTGACGCCGGATGCTTCCCCGACACAACCCTCCCATTTCCATCTAAGCTTGGGACTGGCACTAAGGATGCCCTGAAGCCAGTGGCTGGGAATTGAACCCTTGACTGGTGCATGGCAGGTGAGAATCTTGCCACTGAGTCAATTATGCCCCATGTTTTAAATTAAGTAAATATGTGAAGATGGTAATATGCAAACACACACTCACATGCAAGCTTTCACTACGAGCCATTCTTACACATTTGCATGTTTATGTGCCTGCTAGAGCGCTCTTCGCCCTACATGCTCGAACAGAACGAGAGTAATCTCTCTGCTGCAATCATGACAAGCGCTCCCATGAGGCCGAGCGACTGTTGGAGACCTGCTTGTGGTGGCAGCTGGGAAATGGAGTCGTTTATGCAGGTGGTGGGCAAAAGAACAGGCCATATGGAGTCAAGCTGGGGAGATGGCACTGCCTCAAGAGCTCTCTCTGCTCTACTGTATATACACACACACACACACACACACACACAGATGTCTTACATACAGACTCACTGATCGAGTAAGCAACTTCAGCCATCTAAGACTGAAAGGAGGAGAGTGAAAGAACTGTCTGTTCGTTTTATGTTCACTAGGAGGCACTAGCTACATTTACCTTCATATGCTGCACTTTCTCTCTTTCTCACTGTTTAATGTGACCTGCACCCCAAGTTCCTATAAGGGTGCGGCATCACTCCCGAATGTTCTTGTTTATTTTAAGATGGTGTTATAAAACCAGGTTTAGTCACTGCAACATCCAGGGTTGCCATGTCCATTGAAAAAATAGAAACAGAATTGTTTAAATCCTTGTTGAATTCTTATCTGTGCTGTATTTCTATTTAAATACAATAGGACACGGAAGGAACGGGGGCGTGTGCAAAGAATTATGAATTATCTTTGTTTTATTCCAGTTTTTTTTTTTTTTTACAGAGCTGCATTAGACAGCAGATATAAATATGTGATAGGCCACATGGAGGAGGAGAACGAGCATGAGAGCAAGAACAAGCACACAAGCAAGAGAGAGAGAGAGAGAGAAAAGAGGACAGTTTGGAGAAAGTGGGCTAGCTCCCTTGGTGATCTATATTTATTGGAAGTGAAAGTCTACGGTGATTGATAGTTCTCCGAGATGGTGGAGATTAGAGCGATTAAGAGAAAAAGAGACAAATATATCAGAGGAGAAGAGAGATAGAGAGCGGGACAATGTGCTAAGTGTCTGTCAGTTGCTTCTTTAGTTTTGCACTAAAGCAGGTAATAAATAATAAATCTTACTTAAAAATTTGTGCTGTAAATATCAGTCTTCATTATCATCATACAGACAAACCAAATGTGATCTATAATTTACTGGTTATCAACATCTCGTCATGAATCAAACTTCTTTCATATTACAAGCACACACCACTCATAACACTTTTTGCAACTTGGAAATTCCAATCAGCCTGAAGTGCATGCCTTTAGATTGTAGGGGTGAAAAAATGGAGTACCTGGAGGAAACCAGCCAAGCGCGGGAAGATCCTGGGCACACGGATCAGAGGTGAGATTCGAACCATCAACCCTGGAAGCGTGAGGGAATGGTGCTTACCGCTAAGGCACAATGCCGATCATTTCTAAGTATTTAAGCGGAATATTAATTGGGAATTTATATACTTTTAATCTGATTACTTGGCCCCGGTGGTGTCAATTTA
>CM060114.1:22585303-22620303 GCA_030522415.1 Channallabes apus
CTGAGCTAGTGCGTGAGGTTGAGAAGTTCCGGCTAGATATAGTTGGACTCACCTCTACGCACAGCTTGAACTCTGGAACCAGTCTCCTTGAGAGGGGATGGACTCTCTTCTACTCTGGAGTTGCCCCCGGTGAGAGGCGCCGAGCAGGTGTGGGCATACTTATTGCCCCCCGGCTCGGGGCCTGTACATTGGGGTTCACCGCAGTGGACGAGAGGGTGGCCTCCCTCCGCGTTCGGGTGGGGGGACGAATCCTTACTGTTGTTTGCGCTTATGCGCCAAACAGCAGTTTGGAGTACCCGCCCTTTTTGGGGTCTCTAGAGGGGGCGCTAGAGGGCGTCCCTCCTGGGGACTCCATCGTTCTGTTGGGGGACTTCAATGCTCACGTGGGCAATGACAGTGAGATCTGGAAGGGCGTGATTGGGATGAACGGCCCCCCCGATCTGAACCAGAGCGGTGTTTTGTTATTGGACTTCTGTGCTCGTCACGGATTGTCCATAACGAACACCATGTTCAGGCATAAGGGTGTCCATATGTGCACCTGGCACCAGGACACCCTAGGCCGCAGTTCGATGATCGACTTTGTGGTCGTGTCGTCGGACTTGCGGCCACATGTCTTGGACACTCGGGTGAAGAGAGGGGCGGAGTTGTCAACTGATCACCACCTGGTGGTGAGTTGGCTCCGTTGGCAGGGTAGGATGCCGGTCAGGCCTGGTAGACCCAAACGTATTGTGAGGGTCTGCTGGGAACGTCTGGCAGAGTCCCCTGTCAGGACGAGCTTCAACTCCCACCTCCGGCAAAGCTTCAACCACGTCCTGGGGGAGGTGGGGGACATTGAGTCCGAATGGACTATGTTCCGCGCCTCCATTGTTGAGGCAGCCGACCGGAGCTGTGGCCGTAAGGTGGTCGGTGCCTGTCGCGGTGGCAACCCAAGAACCCGTTGGTGGACACCGGCGGTAAGGGATGCCATCAAGCTGAAGAAGGAGTCTTACCGGGCCTTTTTGGCTGGTGGCACTCCGGAGGCAGCTGATAGGTACCGGCAGGCCAAGCGGAACGCGGCTTCGGTGGTTGCTGAGGCAAAAACCCGGGCGTGGGAGGAGTTTGGGGAGGCCATGGAGAATGACTTCCAGACGGCTTCGAAGAGATTCTGGTCCACCATCCGGCGTCTCAGGAGGGGAAAGCAGTGCATGGTCAACACAGTGTATAGTGGGGATGGTGCGCTGCTGACCTCGACTCGGGACGTTGTGGGTCGGTGGGGAGAGTACTTCGAAGACCTCCTTAATTCCACCAACATGCCTTCCGATGAGGAAGCAGAGTCTGGGGACGTAGAGGTGGACTCTTTCATCTCTGGGGCCGAGGTCGCCGAGGTGGTCAAAAAGCTCCGTGGTGGCGGCGCCCCGGGGGTGGATGAGATCCGCCCTGAGTTCCTCAAGGCTCTGGATGTTGTAGGGCTGTCATGGTTGACACGTCTCTGCAACATTGCATGGACATCGGGGACAGTGCCTCTGGACTGGCAAACCGGGGTGGTGGTCCCCCTCTTCAAGAAGGGGGACCGGAGAGTGTGTTCCAACTACAGAGGGATCACACTTCTCAGCCTCCCCGGGAAAGTCTATTCAGGGGTCCTGGAAAGGAGGGTCCGTCGGATAGTCGAACCTCGGATTCAGGAGGAGCAGTGTGGTTTTCGTCCGGGTCGCGGAACAGTGGACCAGCTCTTCACCCTTAGCAGGGTCCTGGAGGGGGCATGGGAGTTCGCCCAACCAGTCTACATGTGCTTTGTGGACTTGGAGAAGGCATTCGACCGTGTCCCTCGGGGAGTCCTGTGGGGGGTACTCCGGGAGTATGGGATATCGGATTCCCTGTTAAGGGCTGTCCGGTCCCTGTACAACCGGTGTCGGAGCTTGGTCCGCATTGCCGGTAGTAAGTCTGACCTGTTTCCGGTGAGAGTAGGACTCCGACAGGGCTGCCCTTTGTCACCGATCCTGTTCATAATTTTTATGGACAGGATTTCTAGGCGCAGCCAGGGCGTTGAGGGGGTACAGTTTGGTGGGCTCAGGATTGGGTCACTGCTTTTTGCAGATGACGTTGTTCTGTTGGCCTCATCACCCTGTGACCTACAGCTCTCACTGGATAGGTTCGCAGCCGAGTGTGAAGCGGCTGGGATGAGAATCAGCACCTCCAAATCTGAGGCCATGGTCCTCAGCCGGAAAAGGGTGGAGTGCCCTCTCAGGGTTGGGAGTGAGATCCTGCCCCAAGTGGAGGAGTTTAAGTATCTCGGGATCTTGTTCACGAGTGAGGGTAAAATGGAGCGGGAGATTGACAGGCGGATTGGGTCAGCGTCTGCAGTGATGCGGGCTCTGTATCGGTCCGTCGTGGTGAAGAAGGAGCTGAGTCAAAAGGCAAAGCTCTCAATTTACCGGTCGATCTACGTTCCTACCCTCACCTATGGTCATGAGCTGTGGGTAGTGACCGAAAGAACAAGATCGCGAATACAAGCGGCCGAAATGGGTTTCCTCCGCAGGGTGTCTGGGCTCTCCCTTAGAGATAGGGTGAGAAGCTCAGTCATCCGGGAGGGGCTCAGAGTAGAGCCGCTGCTCCTCCGCATCGAGAGGAGCCAGATGAGGTGGCTTGGGCATCTATTTAGGATGCCCCCTGGACGCCTCCCTTGTGAGGTGTTCCGGACACGCCCCACCGGAAAGAGACCCCGGGGAAGACCCAGGACACGCTGGAGGGACTATGTCTCTCGGCTGGCCTGGGAACGCCTTGGGATCCCCCCGGAAGAGCTGGAAGAAGTGGCCAGGGAGAGGGAAGTCTGGGCATCCCTGCTGAAGCTGCTGCCCCCGCGACCCGACCTCGGATAAGCGGAAGAAGATGGATGGATGGATGGATAAAAAAAATCTAATAACATTGATCACCAAACCATTGGCATCTCACAGAAAAGTTAATGCTGGCCACAAGAGAAAGGCACCAGAATCTGATTCATGGGTGCCCCACCCGGGCAACCCATAGCACCCAAAGGATCCGATGGCAAGGTCCTGTTGCCGGACACCACAGTATACCATCCAGCGGCCTTGTGGAGCCATGGTCCAAAGGGGCCAGAGCTAATCTGGTGGCATAAAAGGAACCAGGAAGAAATGTTGTTATAATGTTAATGGTTTTAAAGTTATGGCTAATCGGTGTATATAACTGCATTAACTGAGGTCGGCTTGAATGTTTGCTGAATCCCATCCAGGACCGAAGTTCCAATGATCAGCATGGGATAACTCCCAACAAACTTCTAACTGAGGTGAAACGGCACTTTCCAACATTTTACCCCGGTGACCAGAGTTCAGCTTATTCTCGAGGTTTAGTAACATGGTAAATGAATTTATGTTAATTTATGTACACTTATTTTCAGTCATAGATAGAACACATATTAATTAATGCAGGTGTTCATTATTTAGTTAACATTCGAGCCCTAATTAATATTCCTAACTCCATATGTGTGTCTGTACATGTAAGAAAGATGACGAGCGTTGCGGTGTCCTGTAGGGCTGACGCGGTTCAGTAAAAGCACATATCCCCTGCATCAGGGCACTTTCAAATATATCTCGCAGCAAGGGCTCAGGGACTGGAGTTAATCTCATGTGGAATTAAAATATTCATGAGGACCAGAGAGGGAGCGAGAGAAAAAGAGCGAGAGGGAGTGAGAGGCTCAGGAGGGAGAGAGCAGGACAGAGAATGAGGGAGAGAAATGAGTCCTGTAGAGGACGAGATGACAGGAGAGGAGTGGATGAAGGGGTGGAGAAGTGGCAGTGAAATGAGTGTGTAAGAAGAGTGGGAGCTGAGTGAGTGATGCAGGATGGTTCAGGTACAACCTATCCCCATTTTATGCCTCTGAGACCAGGGGGGAAAATTATAAGCAGAAATGTAATGGCCCGACTGAAGGATTTGTGTGTTACAGAAACAACTCCCCTCCTAGCTTAGAAATGTCTGTGTATCCTTCAAGATAAGCAGGCCATAATGGAGGACAGCAGGAGACTACTTTAATCCGTTCACCAGGAAACAAGATAGTCCCAGGAACGGCAATAAACATGTCGACTTTCGTAGTCTCACATTAGTTTGTCCGAAAATAATCGCACATGATTAGAGCGGTGTTCACTGACATTTGCAGTGCTGCTGATTAAAAAGTGAAACGACTACAGATGAACGTGTTCTATTCAGTAAACATATAACATTAGCAAGCTACTTTGATACTTTTCGCAAATAATAGTATAACTCCACTATTGTTTATTAATTAACATCTCTTCTATTCATCATTTTCCCCCCATTACTTACAGTACACTTGATCAAATTCAAGGTGAACCAATTCAACCCCATAATCTCCTCTGTCATTAACATGAAAAGGCATTTTCCTCCCAGACTTATTTTATTCCTATTCAGTCTGAGTCTGAGCACTGTATTCTACAGTTCCTTTGCATTGACAGGAACAATACAATCAAACACAAGCAGATATGCGTACACACGGATGCATGATTACGTCTGAGTCAAATGGACGCTAGCTGGTAAACACTGGAGCCGTTCTAATCAGGGGATGTATTTATGGCGTGAATGCGTGTGAACGTGTGCGATGTTGCTTGACGCAGCACAGGAGACAAATTGCCACCATTGTGCATGTAATGGTTCACTTAACTTAGAAAAAAAAGAGGCTTAGGGAAAAGCAGCTTAATTACTGTAAGAACATCGGTACTGGATTTATATCAGATGTAAGCTCAAATTCAGGGCGCATATACCGTCCCTCATCAAATACCTAATTTTGACAAGCTGGAAACGAGTTTCTTTGATTAATGATGCATGGAATACAATTTTTAAACATGGAAAACGTGGAAGGAAATATAAAAATATAATAAATAATCATTTAGGCCACTGATGCATACAGCAAGCATGTCCTAAGAATGTCCTTAGGCTATAGACAGGTTTGGATTGAAAGCTGGTCTCATGCCAGGATTGGAATGTTCTCTAGCTACACTAAATTCCACTTATCAATTTTTAGCCGATAAACCCATAGGCGCATCTCCAATACACGTTACTGGGCCAAAAAACCACTCTGAGCAACCTGTTCATCACTTCCAATACTTATGACACCAAAACATTTGGTCAAATACCAATTGCCTTCGAAAGAGCTAGAATCTTCATCAAGCTGTACATCCTTGTTGTAGATCTGAGCCATTCTGAGCCATTAACTACCCAGGTGGCTGTTAATAATAAAATCATCTGGCTGCAGCCTTGGCCAACCTTTCATCCATCCTCATCCTTTCTTGACACACTCTCCTGGCTATCTTCCCCAGCCTTGGGATTAGTGGCACTGCAGAGCACTAGAGAGCCTGCTTATTACCCCAAAGAATGGTAATATCATGGTACCACTTCTCCTCCATGCACACTTTCCACTGGTATCCCACAAGGCTCAGTCCTGGGTCCTCTTCTGTTGTAGCTGCTCTCTCAGTGAGCTCATACACTATTTTCACCTAGTTTTTCACATCACAGCTCCCTGCTCATGTGTTGACACTTAAGTCATCCTCTTCCTTCTTTCCCTCGGTTGGGATCTCAGCATGTCTGGCTGACATCTCAGGAAAAAAAAAAGCTAAAAATAAATTTCAGCAACACCAGACAGCTGTATATAACTGGAGATGCCTCAACATGTCCTGATCTTTTAGATCTCCCTGAAAAATCTAACTCTCAGATCATATAATTGTACCATGCACCGGTCTTGGGGTAATTCTGGACATCCCTCACTTGATAAACTGCTAACCTGATTCAGTCACGTGGGTTACTTCTCTGCAGCATCAGGACACTCTGGCTGTTTCTCCATGGAAGCCACTTGGTAGGTCTTTTGTCATCTTGAAATTGGGCTAACGTAACTCCTGAGCTGTGCGAGTGATCCAGTATGCAGCTGTACAAGGTTTTCCCAAACCACCCACACTGCTGCATTCCCTCCACTAAATTCCTGGGTTTGCCTAGATCAGGTTTAACTCAGGGTTGCCAAAAACAGTCTATTTACACAACCTACCTTAGGAAATCCTGCTCTGCATGATGTTCCCTATGAAACTCGGCCACAAGTCCAGTTAACCCATTATCCCTCAGGATACAGGGATGATCTCCTTCATTTTGTCACCCAGCGGGTGGAACGAACTTCCGGTGCCATCATGTACATCACCACACCCACCCCATTTTTTTATTTAATTTTTTTGCTTGCCCCTCTTTTACAAGGTTTTACCTCAATAGTATTCTTAGCACCTGACCTATTTGTACTGGGATGCTTTTGAAGGAGACAAAGTACTTCTGTAAGTAGACCACCAGTTCATATATAAAATCCCCACAATAACCTAATTATCTTAAATGGAATCAGAAATGTGCAAACTATAAGAGAAAGCTATAATGATGCCAGTGATTACTGCTATAGTATCTGTTAAAGAACCCACAGTCCAACTTGTGTGTATATTTCAGTGTGTGTGTGTGTGTGTGTGTGTGTGTGTGTGTGTGTGTGTGTGTGTGTGCACTTGTGTTGGGTTGTGAAGGTTACCTCGGCTAAGTCCGTCCGGACCTCTCAATATGCGGCACTCCTCAATCTGACCGAAAGAAGAGAACATGACCCGGATATCGTTCTCGTTACACTTCTTTGACACCATGCCGATAAACAACTTCCTGTCCTCCACCGCTGAGAAGAGAACACAAGAAGGTGTAAGGACAGATAAACAAGTGTGTGGAAAGAGAGTGACAAAACATATTATTGCTAGCTTTTCATCAGGCTTTAATTACTGCTGTAATATTTAATCTTTTGATTCCTATTCACTCTTTTGTTTTTATCTGTGCCTAGGTATTTGGACTTTGGACTTGCCCCTAGGGTGTGTGTGTGTGTGTGTGTGTGTGTGTGTGTGTGTGTGTGTGTGTGTGTGTGTGTGTGTGTGTGTGTGTGTATTTGGGGTGGGAGGGAGGGCATGGTTGTGTGTTTTTGTTTAGCAGACAGGATTTATTAGAGTAAAAAAAAAAAAAATAATAAAAAAAAATAAAAACTACACACACAAACACACAAAACACTCACCATTTGACTTCTCACTGTCTGCAGGCTTCATCTGAATGGGATGGTGCATCTGTAAGACAGAACAAACACCGGTTACACACACAATTACAGATCTGTCTATTGATCTATCCTTCATCACCGATTACTTATATCTCTATTCCTACCCCTCTTTTATTTTTTCCCAGTCAAAAGTCAAACTCTTTTCCCTTCCACCACTTTCTTTGCTTTCATTAATTTCTCTTTTTTTACTTTCTTATGCCCAGTTCTTTCCTTTTTCATCTTCTTCTCTGCATCCATTCATCTCTACTTTTTCTGTCCTTTTAACTCCTCTTCCGTCTGTCTTTTTTCTTTGTTCTTTCATCTTTTCATCATTTTCCATTCTTTCCTTTTCCATTCACTTCTTCTACTGTTTTCTTCTTCCATTCCTTCCATCCTCCCTCCTATTCGTTTCTTTCTGCATCTTTTCCTTCAACTCTTGCTTCTTTAATCACTTCCTCCCTTTCTTCCTACCCACTGTACGTCCGTTGCTTCATTCCTTTCCTCAATCTTTCTTTCATCTTTTTCAACCCTTGTCCGTTCCATCCTATATCTCATGTGATTTCATACATTACGGACAGACTAAGAGATGAATATGCTCTCCTCTCATTCCATTCAAGAACACATTCCATCTCTCTCTCTCCCTCTTCCTTACAGCCTTACAGCCACAGTTTGCCTTTGATCTGCTGTCAGACTTTGGTTTCATCCTGTCTAACACACACACACACACACACACACACTCTCTCTCTCTTCTTTCTCTCTCACACACACACACTTACTTATTCCCTTAAAGTGTCGCTTCATCAGTTTCCATATCTCTCTCTCTCACACACAGAATTTCACAGTTGTGATAGACAGTTTGTGTTGTGTGTGTGTGCATGTGTGTGTGTGGGCATGCATGCTAAGTGAATATGACAAGGTAGTACAGAAACGTTAAATCTATTGGCAGCACAATTTACCTTCTTCCACTTACACACACGCGTATTCATACACAATTCAGAAATGGTTGTCCAGTAGAGGTTTTCGTTAAGACCCAATGATACATGAAGTCACCCAACTGCATCTTAACACATGTCACAGAGTAGTCGAACTCACTTGGAGGGAAAGCGCTATCCGCCCTCTTCCACATACATAAGCTCACTGATGCCTAAAATTAGATTAGCTAGTGTCTCTGTGAGTGAAGGACAGAATGACAAGAGAGAGAGAGAGCATGACATCGCTTCCTGTGGCATACTGAGGATTGTAACTTGTAATGTCTGAAATACAGGGCTTTTCTGGTCCCCAGAAAAATTACTTACTAGAACATATATAGATAGTACTGTGCAAAAGTGTTGACCCAATTTCTTCATGTTAAATTAAATTAAGTTAAATAAAATTCAATTAGGTGGTTAGCACGGTCACCTAGCACCTCTAAGGTTGGGTTTGATTCCTGTGTGTTCTCCTTGTGCTTGGTTGGTTTCTTTTAGGCTTTCTGGTTTCGTCCCACAGTCCAAAGACATGAAGATTGCCGATCCCAAATTGCCTGTAGTGTGTAAATGTGGGTGTGTGCCCTGCAATGGATTGATACACCATCCAGGGTGTACCTCGCCTTGTGCCCAAAGTCTCCTGGGATAGGGTCCAGGCCCATACACTCACACACTCTTTCACACACTACGGGCAATTTGGGAATGCCAATTAGCCTAACCTACATGTCTTTGGACTGGAAACCGGAGTACCCGGGGGAAACCCACCAAGGACGGGGAGAACACGCAAACTCCATGCACACAGAGATGGGAATCGAGCCTGGCTTGGAATCGAACCCGGACCCTGGAGGTGCAAGGAGACAGTGCTAACCTAAATTTTATTACATTCAATTTAATTAAAGATATGTTCTACTATGACAGACTGCATAGTAGTTTGTATGAAAACCTCAACAACAGCCTCATTTCTCCTCTCATCTGTTCCAACCACTTAGCATTCAGCATCACATGTATACTAATCACCGGGACTGGACTGAAAATCAAAAGAGAGAGTTCTTTCGGAAACCTTCATAATGAAGGGTGGATGAAAACATTTACTTTCTTTCTACTTTACTTTCATACAATGCTAAAAGTGTGTGTTGGATGAGAAATATTTATTAGGAATCAGTTGAGGAAGTCGGAACTTTATGTACACGACATGAAATAAACTTTCAAGCCAATAAAATGTCTTTAATGACCTGTGAACTAAAAGCACTTTCCCGTTAACGCTGTTCATTTCAGGGCTTGTTTCAGGTAATGAGTGTGTTAAACGGGATGGAACATCCATACAAGACATCCATAATTGGTTCTAGCTCCTGCACGCCGAACGCGGATTCATCTGCCGAGTCGAAATCAGCGCTTGTTTTCTTGTATCGGTTCGTTCCAAAGGAGTTTGATGAATAAGGGGCCAATAAAGGCGAAAGGCGAAAAAACAAAAAACATCTAGCTTGCGCGGTTGCCGCCATTGAAGTGTCCTCGCGAAATCAGACGTATTGTTTTTCAGGCTTGTACTGTATCATGAAAGCAGGGAAAGAGAGGTAATGAAAAAGATGGCACTAGGAAATGAGGGTACTCTTAAGGATGTGCCCTAGATTAGCACTTGAGCATCCTTAGCTGTGAGTCAAGAAGAAGAAGGGACACTCCCTCACAGAAACACACACACTCTGGACATTCTCAATGTCCACTGATTAGTGCAGACAAAAAAAGTAAAGGCAGAATAGAAGAAGGGAGAGAAATAAATTCTGCACAATGCTAATGAAAAAAGTGTTTTGGTTTCACGTTGGTAAATGAATTATGTTTAATGTGTGTTAAACATAATTTCATTATAAGACCTTGAGGAGTCATTGGATTGTCCACATGTCATCAAAAAAACGGCGCACAAATCATACGTTGCACTAGGGAGCAACTTAAAGTCGTATCAGGATCCAGTCATTGAGTCTGCTCATGTGTTCGGTTCCTAAGCTGCGCCCTAAGCTGATATTATCTAAAGACTCGAGCAGGATGTGTACGGCACACCGAGCTCATCTCAGATCAGAGAGCTGCCTCCTTAGACACGTACAGGCTTAAGCCTAACATCATATTGTACAGGTAAAAACTGACCGGACTTTCCATGATATACACACTCCATCTAGAACCTTTGTTTTATCTACTGTACGTTCACATTGCAATCTGCATTGTTCAATTCAGATTATTTGGTCAGATCAGTCATAATTACAAGTGACTTTTATCTGACTCGAATGTGGACACGTCTGTCCTTGGAAACAGCATGCACATGCACATAGATACGTCTTTGTTTCCACCATTTAGGTTAAAATACATAATATTTGTATGATCGTTCATTCATTTCAAACAAAGGATGAGATTTTAGGAAAATGATGCTTGGGATTTTGCGCTGGTGGACGTCAAGCAGTTGCCTCGCTAAAAAGGCAAAAAGACGCGCGTTTTCAACCGAGTCACATGACCATGTATCACATCAATAACAAAGTGATTCCAAAAACAAATTAGGAATTCAGTCAATCAGAATTGAGTCACTTCAGGTACAGTATCATAATGGTTTGTCTTATGGTTTGTTTTTCAAAACCGTTCCACGGTGACTCCCTAAAGCTGAACATGGTTAGTCTTACAAAGAACAGTTTAAGGATTTGTTGCTTTTGGGACATTTCCTGAGTAAGAACATGAATCAGAGCATTTGGCCAACAATCCCAGCGCTACTCCTTCCCCTTGGCTTCCATCTTCTTTAATCTCCGAGGTTGTAGATCATGTGTATCTAGCGTAACTTGGTTCTGCCTGTTTTATTGATTTGTCTTGATTGAACCTGACTGTGCATTCTGAGCAGAGTGAGACGTTATAGTCTGCTTGTGTCTGTGTTTCGGGTTTGTACACGATGTTCACTTAGATTCTGTCCTGAAACTTGACATTCTAAATACACTTGCGTAAAATACTATACAACTAAACTACAGTACTTTCTTGCAAATTGAGTGCTCAGTTCTAATTGGTCAGAAGGTCAGACAGTTACTTGGAACAACATGGAATAACTGATCCGGTAAGGATTTATGTAAGGAAATGTCATTTTGCATGTAGTCTCCAGAGTTATGCACTATTTGGAACTGTCAGGGGTAAAGCTTTAAGTTTTCCAACCTGGGAAAGCCTTCAAGACAGAGTTCTTGCAGTTTCCTCAGTAACAGGACACGCTGCATTTTGTGAGAGAACATCTGTCTACAGCTGTTAATGTACAGCGTAAGTGATAACTTGTTTTGTGGATAATCCACTACCATAAATATAATTTGAAAAAGATTACCCTGAGTGATAAGAGAAACCCTGCATCGCATTAGGATTCACCCCACCACCACCACTACCCTCACTCACTCACTCACTCATCGTCAATACAGCTTTATCCTGTATACAGGGTCACAGGAGGCCTGGAACCCATCCCAGAAGACTTAGGGCACGAGGCGAGGTACATCGCCATCTTGGCAGGAGCTGACTCCGCCTAAACTCCAATTAACCCATAAATGGCAAATGGGTATAGCGAACAACGCCTGGATGTTGGTTGGAACATGGGTACTTATCTCAGTTATCACAAGCTATCTTGTGCTTAATTTAGCTAATTTATATAATAACGTTACTTTGATAAAGATTGGACGCTACGTGTCAGCTCCTACATTTCTTTTGACAGGTTAAACTACAATGATTCCAGTTACCTGGATAGTTAAGTGACGAACCAGACGGCTAGTGGTTTGACATCTGCATTCCAGCTGTCACTCAAATCAGACACTAATACTAATTATATATCTTTTATGAATAAATAGAATTTTAACTGATGAGTTACATAAAAAAAAAAAATCACCCCAGTACAGTTGTCATGAATAAAAAGGAAATCTAGCTATGGAGTCCAAAACTGTTTTTATTTACATTTACATTTAGCAGACGCTCTTATCCAGAGCGACTTACATTTTTATCTCATTATACTGTACATCTGAGCAGTTGAGGGTTAAGGGCCTTGCTCAAGGGCCCAACAGTGGCAACTTGGTGGTTGTGGGATTTGAACCTGGGATCTTCCGAACCGTAGTCCAATGCCTTAACCACTGAGCTACCCCTGAGCTCCCCGTTGTATGTTGTACAATATGCAAATATGTTTATTTCTGTTGTATATTTGAACAATTTAACATGGGGTTTAATATGGAGTTTCCACATCTGTTTCATTTTAGATAACCGGAGGCTGAAGCTTGATTTAAATGGCGGAAAAACCCAAACAATAATAATTTTTAAAAAATCATTAAAAAAAAAACTATACGTGGCATTGCAGGTATTTTGACACGTATCAAAGATAAAGTAGCGGCAATACGTTAAAAGCGCTAGGAGGAAGTGGAATAAAGAATAAAAAGCACATAAATTCTGGAATATTCTATTTTTGGCTTAAAGAATAAAAGCTCGACAGATGACGATGAAAAGAACGAAGGGATGCTTATTTTCCCCCAGAAACGCTTTGTACGAATCGGCCCGAGGTAGCGAGCCAGGTAGCCGACGTGATTTTATGCGAGGGGAGATCTATTTTCTGCTAGCGGAGCACAAATAAACAGAACCTTGTCCAATATTGTGCTTGAAAAGTCACTGACGTCTATAGAAGTGTTGTATAAAGCAAAATTGCACTCTCAATAATGCGGTTATCCTGAATATATGATATTTAGTATACCTGCTCTCCTGCTTGTGTGCTAGTGCTTAAATAACAGCATGCCATTTCAAAATGTATTCCTTACATAATAAATAGTGCGGTGTAGTCTAGCGTTTTCCACAATTGAGCTTTCAGAGCTGTCAACGTCTCCGTATTCGCGCTGCATGAGTTGCCATAGAAATGATTCATTTCCGTATCTGAGGAGACGCACAGCTCAGCGTCGGAGTTCTTGCCTTTCCGATTGACGTCAGTCTGATAGAACCTGACTGCTAGCCATTAACACCAGGTATCTCGCGCGGGTCCTAATGAATCGGCTCGCACTGTCAGTATTACATTATCTTCTGTTAATTACACGTCATAAATCCTCACAAAGTGCTAAAGCACATTCCCAACAATATAAAGATCCATCAAGCTTCGTGGCTGAAATTGACATCAATTATCATGATCGCGTAATTTACGTTCTAAGTTATTATCATCTTTCAGCCAGAGATCATAACACGTGGAACAAAGTGCTCACCCCGGTTAAGGTTTTGATGTTGTGGAGAGCGTTCTGAGCCTCAAGAGCGGCTTTCCGTGTGTAGAATGTGACAAAACAGCATCCTAGGAAGAGAGAGAGAGAGGAGAGAAGGAGGAAGCATTAGCAGGAACATAAACATAAACGGATTTCTGCTTGCTGAGTTAAGAAAAAGTTAAAAACAGATTGTGAGGAAAAAGGACTGACAGAACTCTGTGTGCATCCTGTTTTGTGTACTCTGTAGGTAGAAGCAAATAGCGTGTGTTGGTGTGTGTTTAAACACCCTCCTGTGTGTTTTCGAATAGAACTCTCTTATGCAGAACAGTGATATGTTTACATACTGATACAAATATAAAAATGCACGCAGATGTGTTCCTACGCAGACAAATTACTTATATAATACATTCATATGTTTTCCCAAACACACACACACACACACAGCCATACACAGTATGATAGGCAATGAAATGCTTATACGAGTGGCCGTGATCTAAAAGAAAAAGTTTTTTTGTTGGCGAGAAATAAAAGTCGCACAGGAGAGGACCATCATATTAAAAATACAATCTATACATATACTGTAATAAAGCTGTAAAGTTGGCGTGTCTGGACGTTGAAGATATTTGCGGAAAAATTATTTGGGGATGCGCGAGATGAGTAATGGAACACATTGTTCAAGATGGTTTTTGGATTTTTTTTTTGGTCTGTCTGTTTGCCTGTTTGTTTCTGCACGCATCACTTAAAAAATACAGAACGGATTTTAATGGAGTTTTCACATGTGTATTGGGCCGAGCTTGAGGTAACATTTGTTTCGTCACAATCATCCCATAATTTGTTTCGTCACAAAGAGCATATGCTTGCTGGATCACACCGTTCACAAGCTTGATGTTAAGTGCAATATATTATTCAATAGAACTATCTGATTCATATTTTTATATTTGCCCCTATTATTCATTCTATTTATTAAATTTTTATGCAACATAAGACGTGACTACCCTTTACAAAGACAATTAGGAATCCATCTATCTTTAAACACAGAATGCAGACAGCCGTGTGCATGAGCATCTATCAGTGTCTGTGCATATAATGTAGACGTTATATGCCAAATGGATTTCAATCAAATCTGAGATCAGAGCTGAGGACACAGGCAAGCTGCATGTGCAGACGAAGCCAGACCGTGGCATAAATTTTGGCCAAACTGTATTATCTGAGCATCTGCGTGTTCCTGAACACACACACACACACACGCGCGCACCAGTGATCAGACGCTCCTGAAAGAGCTTAAATTATTACTCTATAAAAAGTCCCAGCTCTTTTCAGGAGCGTTAGAAAATCTCTTTGCTGTTCAGCCAAAATGGCCGCTAATTACCACAGACACTAACGATCGGCCGCGTCCCAAATCCGGAGTGAGTTTACTGACTCGGCTCAGATGCTATCACTGATATCTGCTGCAGAGGGAATCTGACGGGCCCAGTTATCCACCCACACACACCACAGATGATATATGTGTGTGTGTGTGTGTGTGTGTGTGTGTGTGAGTGTGTGAGAGAGAGACAGAGAAAGACAAAGGGAGAGAGAATGGGGAGAATTAAACATGGTCTCATTCCTGTCTGCCAACTGCGTACTTCTTTCAATAGCAAATGCCACTACACACACACACACACACACACACACACACACACACACACACACACACACACACACACACACACACACACACACACTCACACACTCACACACACACTCACCCACCTACGGACCCCATGATGTCTCAACACATTTCCCTTATGAGGACCAGGGCTTCGTCCAAATGAAGATATGAAGACAAATGTGCACACACGCACACACACACATATACTTCACCTGCGTCTACTGAGTAATTGGCCATGGGTGCTGAGCTAACAAAGCTAATGGCTGCTCTAATCGGCTGTGACGCTTCAGCAGAAACAAATAAGTCATAATTCAATCTCGCTGAGCAAACACTCCGTCTCTCACTGCAGAGCGAGAGAGAGAGAGAGAGAGAGAGAGAGAGAGAGAGATAGTGTCTCTGAGAACTTTTTTGGTTGGTACGGTTAAAGGCTTAAGGTTAATTGTTCACCATGAATGTCTCGCAATTACCACCAATTATCACAAGCCGCACGTCCTAATTGTCCATTCATTCCCTCGCTCAAGGAAACAAAGCACGAGAACCTTTTAAAAGTTCAAATCCTAACCTTTACTTGACACCGCGTCCGCGTTTGCTAGTTGGAGAGGGATTGTTGTTTGATTACACTTTAAACTTGATTACAACAAGACACATGATAAGATTTCACATTGGTTAATTACGCCTTGTAACTTGTACAAACAAGCAGGGTAGCTGTTGTCGAAAAATGTAGGGATCCGATCCTAACCCCTCTCAGACGTCAACAACGTAACAAGACCACCTTCGTCGTTTAAAGCGACTGCATTCCGTCATTTAGACATACAGTGATTCTGATGTCTACTTTAAAGTTCTTCATGACTTCACTTAAACAAGATATCGGCATGTAATGTATAAGGACAAACCCATCTCCAGACATTTTTTTTGTTTAATTCTGTTCAAGAATCCAAAACGAACCCAAATCTTCATTACAGACAAACAAGCAGCTTCCGGATATGGGATAAGATTGCAGCCAGGGTTGCCAGATCACACTGAGAACATCCCGCCTACGTACGTATTGCTGAAAGTGCTGCTGTGAAAAACTATAATTATGAAATCACCCACCCATGATTTTTCATCCCAGGATGATGAAAAGTAGCCCAAGATTTTTCCCTTCAACATCGCCACTTCCTAGACCCACCATTCGTAACACTACCAGAGCTGTCAATATTAACGAGTTAACATGTGTGATTAATCTAGAACTGTTTAATCATACGACCAAGTTTGACCCTAATGGCGTCCCATGATCTCAATCAAAGCTCTTCGAGAGCTTTTAATTTAACATTTGTTAAAATATTATTCATTCATTCATTTTCTATACCGCTTAATCCTGTGTTCAGGGTCGCGGGGGACCTGGAGCCTATCCCAGGAGACTTCGGGCACTAGGCGGGGTACATTAAAATATTAATGTTTGAGATATTATAACACTGCATCATCTGTTTCCTCAAACCAGTTTGTCATGCATTTCTTTATTCTAACATTGTACGTTTATGACACACTACAAATAAATCAGAGTATTTTTAAGTTGTGATTAATCATGATTAATCCCAGACTTTGACTAAGATTAAACGTTTTAATCATTTGACAGCAATAAATGTTACAATTTCAGTTCATCACAATCGCGTCTGTCTGTAAACGTTACTGCACGCTGTTCAGACTCTGCTTTGTTCAAAGTCATCCATAAATGGCACAAAGGTCTGACGCAGTAAGATCGTTGTCGTGACTTTACAGAAACATGACCAGGCTGCTCACACAGACATGAAGAATACATGTTCAGATGCTATCAGTAATGAAAAGGAGTGTGTGTCTGAAAGGGGCTCTATAGAAAGACTAGACTAGAAATCTAGAGGTCATAAATAGTAATTCCCAGCCTCAAATCGAGAAAAGATAAAGCAGTCCCCTTTTTTATCTATTATAAGTTTATATGTTTGCTTTGGACAGATAGAACACTGATTATTAGGTGTGCTGTTTGAGGATGAAAATACACATCACTCTGTTGCTAACAAAAAGCGAACATGGAGGCTTGCGCTAGCTCAGTGTCATGTCCTGGACTGAACAGTGCATAAGGCTTTCGATTTAGATTTAATTGAATCGGTGACATCTCTCATATAGGTTCTGCCACTTCTGCTTTTCAACTTGAATAAAATGCTGAATGACAGGAATGTAAAATTTTTTTTTTTTAAATGCAGGAACGTGGAGAAAGGAATTCACTTCAGCCGTGGTCTAGGTCACATACAGTATAACTCTAAACATTTCAATAAAGGAGAAGATTGGTGTGTTATTATGGGTGTGTTGTTATAGCTGCATTATACAAGTGTGTTGTTACAGGAGCGCTGTTACAGGTGTACTGCTACAGGTGTATTACAGATGTGTTCTTACAGGTGTGTTATTTTAGCTGTTATAACAGATGTTAATGTGTCATTTAGCTGTTTAATTACAGATGTTTAATCATGTGTGTGTTATTACAGATGTTATTTCAGCTGTGTTATAACAGATGTTACTACAGATTCATTTTAGATGTGTTTTATATACATAACTGTACAGATGTGTTATGGCTGCGTTATTACAGGTGAAATGTTACAGCTATGTTGTTACGGCTGTATTATTACAGGTGTGCTGTTATGGCTGCTACGTTCTTACATGTGTGTTACAGCTATGTTATTCTTGCTTTAGCTTGTCTAAACCAAATCAAAGTTTCCTTTCAAACTTGCATCACACAGGACAAATTCCGGTGGGGTAAAGCAACAACACTGTCTGTTAGAATCCTTTGATTAATAAAACATACCCTGCTGAGCTGAACATTGCTAATTAATGCTAAGCTATGCTTAAATTAAACCTTAACCTTAAACTCGGTGACTAAAGCAAATATCAGCATGTTTTTGTTTTTTTTTCGGGGGGGATGGGGGGGGGTGGGGGTGGGGGTTTACTGGTTTTAGAAAGAAAAATAATATTTAGAAAAAGGTTTTCTTTTTGATGAACAGATATATTTCAAATATGTCTACATTCTGGGGACATCTGATCCCCACCAAGATATAGAAACACACACACTCTCACACTGACACACACACACACACACACAGGGTGAAATCCGAATATATTTTAATACATTAGCATAATAGGGTTCTCCCAGACCTTCGAAGATGCAACACACATCCAGACACCTGTATCGTGCAACAGCGCGGGACTGAAAAGCTCACACTATACCATTTATTCACCCTGTTTCTGCATGCGTGTGTATCTATTATACACTTCAAAGGCAGCGAGGAATACATCTTTTGTAAAGAGACACACAGCTGCACTGCTCCGATCTCAGATCAATCAATTGACAAGAGGGCGACCTGTTCCCTGTGCGTGTGTGCGTGTGTGTGTGTGTGTGTGTGCGCGTGCATTTTAAATTGCAGTCCAGCTCAGATAAACAATTTATGCCTCTTCCTCTTCTGGGTACATTTATATTCTATGTCTTCATTACAGCCACCTTTACACACACACATACACACTCTCCCACACCAACACACACACATTCTTGTCTTACTATCCTTGTGAGGACCGTCTACTACCATAATTAATGCTAAACTTGATTAATGCTAGCGCCGAACCTCAGCAAAGAAAATGACGTGATGATGTCACTTCCGGCCAGAGTTATTTATTCAATTTCAGTTCTATTCAATATGTTCCTCTGATGACTTTCACCGTCTTCGTTCCTGCAGTGATTATATCAGACAGTTTTCTCATGAATCTTCTGTCTCAAAGTCGATGACCCTGACTGGTCACATGACAGTACAAGACGTCCTAAACGACACGTGACTTTGAAAGCAGCAACCATGACCGCGATATGAGCAGTCTGCAAGAAACAAGCTCTGTGCGTGTGTGTGTGTGTGTGTGTGTGTGTGTTGAAAAAAAAAAAGGCAAGGAAGATTTTACCTGCTAACGATTATCTCTACTCGAGCTATAAAAACATGCCAAGCTACATTTATTTACCGCTCATTGTTCAATAAAACACCTTCACGTTCGCTGCTGCGAGTAATCAGTAATCACGCTGAGACTGATCCTAACAGCGTTTAATTGGGAATGATCGATATGATTTAAACGCCGCGAGGATCGACTCGACGAGGTGCATGAAACCTGAACGGGTATCATCCCGAATGTCTTCATTCCCTCGCCTACAGGATGCAGGATCTTCTTTCAATAGGACCAGAGAAGGAGGTGTTGCTAGGGCTGTATATCCGATTGTACGCATGCTTTAACTCCAACAGGTACACAGGTTCTGCTTGTGTTGATTGGCTACTGTCACTATGACTGATGTGAGAGAGAAAAATATGCTTTCTCTCCCCTTGAGAAAGAGAGCAAGGCCAAGGCTCTCTCTAAGCTCCCGGCTACGGATGGACTGTGGATCACCCGGGAATGGAATTCGTTTTTCTGGTGCGCCGCTCGAGAGCTAAAACACTATCAAGTGTTTTTTTTTTTTTTTTTTTTAGAAAGGGCTCTTAATCCGCAAGCGACATTTGATTTGTCCATCCATAATTATAACGTCGGATCTTATTTCGGCTTTATTAACTACACTTAACTTCACTACAATTTACTCTAGTTGAGAGATATGGCTGCAACACAGAACACTGGACATACAGTATGGACCGGCCATTTTTATTATAGTGTGATATATGACGTTAAAACGCACTGCCACGCCCTAAAAAAATGCAGTTTCACAAAGATCAAATTAATAACCTGCGTCAAGGAAAGGGAACAACTACGGAGATTTGAAATGAGTTAAAAAACATTATTAATACCTGGAACGATTGTTCTTTTCGCTATAGAGATGTGGTCCGGAAAAACTGGGAATGGCGATCACTTGAAAAACTTCTGTGGTGAAATCGCATTATACGATTTATAGTGAAAGTACGAGCATTTCCACTCACACTATGTGATGAAGACTCGAAGGATCGAAACTAAAAAGGATTAAATTTGAACACTGGACTTGGAACGATGGACAATGGAAAAAGGTCATGTTGTCTGATGGGTTCGAAATAAGCAGTGGGTGTGTCAGGGTAAGAAAGGAAGCACATGCAGCGATCCACCCATCACGCATGTACAAGACTAGGGTACGTAAAGTCGAAAGAAAATAACGTCAGCTGAAGACGTTAACGTACTGAATGATGTCTGTCTGTGATGGTTTTTCTCCCTGACGGTCGGCCATATTCCAAGACAAAACAAGACGCATGAACTGACCACCGCGTCCGTAATTAAATCTAAAGGCATTTTAATATTATTTTTATAATATGATAATGAGTATATATAATTAATATTAGTCTAAGAGTGTCAGATTTTTTTTGGGATGTACAACTTACAGACATTGTTCAACTTACATTGTGACAATCCTGCCATTATCTCCCCATGATCCCTGGACTCTAGTGTTGCGTACTGTGCAAATTCTCATCGCTGTTTCCCTCTATTAGCCTCTGAACTTTATTACTTAATGTCCACAAAGGATTATATCTAACAGCAATCATATGAGGATCCTACAAGGAGATATGCACAGTGTAGTTGGGACATAACATGGTCATGGTGTGATGGGAGGACATTTAGGTGTCAAGAGGTTAAAAACTTTAAATGCTATACAAATAACTGGCCTTGATATATCTTTATATATATATATATATATATATATATATATATATATATAAAATATTTCATAAACAATGTATAACAAGTTACCAATTAAGGTATAAATGCTTAACATATATTATTATTAAACAACGAGACCACATTTGGCGATCACATTGTATGTGTAGGTGTGTGTGTGTGTGTGTGTGTGTGTGTGTGTGTGTACCTTTGCTCTGTGGTGGGTTTTGACTGCGGTCTCTCAGGATGTTGATCTGATAGACGGCCCCGTACGGCTCGAACAGCTCCTTAAGTTCCTTCTCAGACCAGGAGCGAGGGATCTGACCCACGAACATCTTAATCGCGTCCGGATCCGGCTGATCCGAATGCTCCAGAGCTCCGTTCATCTTCCCAGCTGTGCCGTTACTGAATAGACAAAAAAAAAAAAAAAAAAAGAAGAGAGAAGGGGAGATTATCCATCTTTTAATTCCTTAATTACCTGTCAGCATGATGATGATGTCTACTGAACGATACTGAATCCAGCAAAGGAGAAAAAAAAAAGAGATGTGTAAAAGAAAAAGAAAAAAAAACCACAGAGGGAGATGTTGAAAGTGAGAACGACTAAAAGAATAGCAGAAGCAGTAATTGAAAAATTCCTGCTGATTCATTTCGGTGCAGATTCAGGAGGCTGGGTGAATAAAACTTTGATCTAAAGTGTCTTCAGCAGCGATTCAGGAAGCTTCAAAGGTCAGCATGAAGAGTGTGTGTGTGTGTGTGTGTGTGTGTGTGTGTGTGTGATGTCTTCAAAATGTCAGGAGGCACTGCAGGTCTCAGAACAGATCTGAAACGAGCTGAGTTTGTCAGAATCAGAACCAGAGCATCTTTTAAAAATATGGTACATGGTCCAATTTGTTAGAAAATACAAGTTGTATGGCCTCCTCTGACACTGTTAGTGATGCTCAATATTCAATTCCATGTTCTTATGAACAAACAAAATGTCCACTTAACATGTCATAATCTGAGCTAACTGGGATTATTTGAAGGTTTATGTAATAAATTCCTCACTGTATTTACTCTGGATTCTTTTCCTGGCACAGCTGGATATCTCTCCTACTTGTGTTGGTCAGTAACATTTATTCGTCCATTCCTTCATCAATCACTCCATTTCTATAATCGCTTCATCCTGCTCAGGGTCAAGATGAAGTCAGTGTGTCAGACAGAGCGATGTGTTCCCCATTACATGGCTGTTTTAGCCTACATTTCATAGGTAAGCATGTTGTGAACGTGTTACACAGGCTGTCTACGTCAACCTGCGACAGCCGTTTCAGAACAGATAAGATCTCGGATGCTATCTCTGATATTAAGAACGCTGTCCTAACATGTTTATCCCACCAATTTCACACCAATTCTCACATCCAGACCCAAGAGTCATGGCAGCCTCATGACATCACAGGTGTGAATCACACATAGATATTCAGCAGCAGCGTGGTTTAACTGCTGGTTCAAGCGCTGGTTCGTCTGGTAAATAGGAGATCCTATTTGAATGTTGGGAATCCCAGATCTGGTTTTGATGACTCGATGGTTAAGGTTTC
The DNA here is from genome assembly GCA_030522415.1 of Channallabes apus. Taxonomy (NCBI): domain Eukaryota; kingdom Metazoa; phylum Chordata; class Actinopteri; order Siluriformes; family Clariidae; genus Channallabes; species Channallabes apus. The sequence continues at coordinate 22,607,437 of CM060114.1, forward strand.
AAAACAGAAGGCGGTTTGTTCAAGCGGAAGCACTGCCAAGGTGCCATCCAGTTACATTTTATTTCTAAAGCGGTTTTGACAGGGCTCATTGTCTCGAAGCAGCAAATGTGGGGACATATGTTAATGTGTCGTGTATCCTGTACAGGGTCAGAGGAGGCCTAGACCTATCCCAGGAGACTTTGGGCATAAGGCAGAGTACACCCCGGACATGGTGCCAATCCATCGCAGGTCACACACATTCACACACTACGGGTAATTCGCCTGTTCGGCATGTTTTTGAACTGTGGGAGGAAACCGGAGTATCCGGTTATATAGGGAGAACATGCAAACTCCATGCACACAGACCTGAGGTGGAAATTGAACCCTGGCCCTGGAAGTTCAAGGCAGTGCATTATAATGATCAGATTGTCCATGATGAGCAAGCCAAGGGCTCACTAGTAAACATTGCATTGATGTGAAGGGATTTTCTTTATGATATGCGGCACAATAGTAGGTATTTTTGTTGACTAAATCAAATGCCGTCTGACATTTTTTGCTTAACATTCAAATAAACAGTCTCATTTAGTCGACATGCTGGAGCTAGATTATACTAGCAAGTAATGAATGGCTGGTGTCTATTTGGTGGGTTTGATTTGTGGGTTGCATGTATTTTGGTAGTTCACTGGGGCTTTTTTAACATCAACAAGGGTGTATACTATTGTTTAACTATTTAGTAGCTCAGTACTATTAAATCACAAAAGTTTTATATACTGAATGACACGTTCACTTATAAAAGTTAACCATCATCAACAATTTAAAAAATAAAATAAATGCAGTTGAAATAATACGGGTAATAATATAAGATTTTAATAGTTTGCCATAATGGCATAGCCGCAGTCTGGTCAAAAAGAAAACATAAAAATATAGACGCCATATTTTAATACATAGAGCGATCAAAATGCTAATGCGTGTGCAAGAGACAGAATTAATTTCCTCTGTTTTGGTTAATTTATTTGCTTGGGGCAAGCATATATAAAGAGATGGTATCAATAACGCCGTCTCTATCACGGCATCAGATCGTCAAGAAGAAGTGACTTCGACACAGAAGCTTGTTTTCACATCCTTAAGTATAAGCGTCAGCTAATTAAGTTTTATTCCAGTCAGAGAGGATGCGATATGGAGACATATTGTTAACACTGTCTAGTGTTTAGTTCCATCGTTTTGAGGAATTCTAGAGCATCATTTAATTATTTTATTCCCTCGAGTGAGTGTTTTGAGTATGTTGTGTACAAGTATTTCACGTTCATGTTTTTTCTAGGTCATGTTGTCGTTTCACTAAATTGTCAGCATGAGCATTTTTGAAAAAAAATATGACCAAAAAAAAAAAAAAAACAACCATAGAGAACCGTAGAGAAAGAAATCTGATATGGGAATAGAGCAAGAATGACACTGAGGCTGACAGAGAGCTAAAGAAAAGATAGCAGACACGAATAGATAGATAGAAAAAAAGAAAAGAAAGGATGAGCGTATCTGTTTCACTTTCTTGGTGCATCCCAAAATATCTCCATCGACATCTATCTATCCATCCATCCGTCCATCCATCCATCCGAGATGGGAGAAAAATTTATTCAGTGGTCTATCATGATATTTGTGTGAAGCAGTTCACGTATCGTGAATATATATATATATATATATATATATATATATATATATATATATATATATATACATACATACTTGTATGTTTGCATTTGAGGTGGTAAAATGTTGCCGTTCCAATATAATCCTACAGGTGGCATAGTCTTAAATGATCACACACTGGCAGGCAGCACAGCAGCATGTGTCATAGGAGGAAATTAGTTGCAAAGTTTGGTTAAAATTGTTAAAATTAATATTGAATTATGCTATTTATAAAGTTGTGATCCTTATAAAATCAGCATCTAGGTGTCGTGATATCGTATTGGGTGCTCCCTGGTGATTCCCATATCTACTATCTATCTACACAACAAAATTAACACTTTCAGGGTACATCTGTGACAATTTTGGTATAAACACTCTGGGTGATAATTATTAATTCAACACTGGGAATTTGGTACGTATATATATATATATATATATATATATATATATATATATATATATATATATACAGTGGTGTGAAAAAGTATTTGCCCCCTTCCTGATTTCTTATTCTTTTGCATGTTTGTCACACTTAAATGTTTCTGCTCATCAAAAACCATTAACTATTAGTTAAAGATAACATAATTGAACACAAAATGCAGTTTTTAAATGAAGGTTTACAGTACGTTATTAAGGGAGAAAAAAAACTCCAAATCTACATGACCCTGTGTGAAAAAGTGATTGCCCCCCTTGTTAAAAAATAACTTAACTGTGGTTTATCACACCTGAGTTCAATTTCTGTAGTCGCCCCCTGGCCTGATTACTGCCACACCTGTTTCAATCAAGAAATCACTTAAATAGGAGCTACCTGACACAGAGAAGTAGACCAAAAGCACCTCAAGAGCTAGACATCATGCCAAGATCCAAAGAAATTCAGGAACAAATGAGAACAAAAGTAATTGAGATCTATCAGTCTGGTAAAGGTTATAAAGCCATTTCTAAAGCTTTGGGACTCCAGCGAACCACAGTGAGAACCATTATCCACAAATGGCAAAAACATGGAACAGTGGTGAACCTTCCCAGGAGTGGCCGGCCGACCAAAATTACCCCAAGAGCGCAGAGACGACTCATCCGAGAGGCCACAAAAGACCCCAGGACAACATCTAAAGAACTGCAGGCCTCACTTGCCTCAATTAAGGTCAGTGTTCACGACTCCACCATAAGAAAGAGACTGGGCAAAAACGGCCTGCATGGCAGATTTCCAAGGCGCAAACCACTTTTAAGCAAAAAGAACATTAAGGCTCGTCTCAATTTTGCTAAAAACATCTCAATGATTGCCAAGACTTTTGGGAAAATACCTTGTGGACAGACGAGACAAAAGTTTTGGAAGGTGTGTGTCCCGATACATCTGGCGTAAAAGTAACACAGTATTTCAGAAAAAGAACATCATACCAACAGTAAAATATGGTGGTGGTAGTGTGATGGTCTGGGGTTGTTTTGCTGCTTCAGGACCTGGAAGGCTTGCTGTGATGGATGGAACCATGAATTCTACTGTCTACCAAATAATCCTGAAGGAGAATGTCCGGCCATCTGTTCATCAACTCAAGCTGAATAGATCTTGGGTGCTGCAGCAGGACAATGACCCAAAACACACCAGCAAATCCACCTCTGAATGGCTGAAGAAAAACAAAATGAAGACTTTGTAGTGTCCTAGTCAAAGTCCTGACCTGAATCCTACTGAGATGTTGTGGCATGACCTTAAAAAGGTGGTTCATGCTAGAAAACCCTCAAATAAAGTTGAATTACAGCAATTCTGAAAAGATGAGTGGGCCAAAATTCCTCCAGAGCGCTGTAAAAGACTCGTTGCAAGTTATCGCAAACGCTTGATTGCAGTTGTTGCTGCTAAGGGTGGCCCAACCAGTTATTAGGTTCAGGGGGCAATTACTTTTTCATACAGGGCCATGTAGGTTTGGATTTTTTTTCTCCCTAAATAATAAAACCCCTCATTTAAAAACTGCATTTTGTGTTTACTTGTGTTATCTTTGACTAATAGTTAAATGTGTTTGATGATCAGAAACATTTTGTCTGACAAACATGCAAAAGAATAAGAAATCAGGAGGGGGGCAAATAGTTTTTCACACCACTGTACATATATATAAAAGGGCTGCACGATATTAGGAAAATATGCGATATGCGATATTGTTGTTCAATATTGCGATAACGATATTTCTTGTGATATAACATTTCCCTAGAGAAATGCATTTTTTTATTATTTATTTATATGTTATGATGATACTAAAATAAACAGGTAATAGATATTCGTCTGATGTAATTAAATCTAATTCAGGCTAAAAAGAAACTATATGTCAAGGAAGTTGCAAATATTTAGACTTCAAAACACTATGAATGACTTAAAATCCTCAGCAGATATTCTGATTTCTGGTTTGCTGTTACTATAAACCTGCCAACACAATCTGAATTACTTTCAAACATTATTTTTTATTTACGTGTAACCATACACTCATCAATAGTGTCTTAAAACAAGAGCATCTTTTAAACAAAATATTCTCTTTGGCTTGCCTCTTTTTTGGTTGTTTTTTTAAATAAAAATAAATATTATTAAACAAAAATTAAATAAAAAAATACTATTTGTCACACACAAATCGCTCCGCGACCGGCACTAGGCCCCGGAAGTAATGCGGGCGCGAACCCGGAAGTATAAGAGGAGTAAACAAACCACCACATGCTTAGTCACTGAGTTCGTGCATGTCGGTTCAGATTGTTTACTTTCTGATTCGAGTGTGTGTTTATAGGACGCGGGTTAAATTTGTGTTTTTCCCTTGCTCCCCTTCTGTGAGAGTCCTTAGACTAATTTGCGTGGTTATCCTGCCGACTCGCTTGCTTCTGCGTTTGGGTTTACCGTCCACGCTACAAAGGGTTAACGGCTAATCGCTAAGTCCTCTGATCATCCGGGGTTAGTTCGCGACAGAATGAAGTATAAAGATATAAATATAAAAAGATATAAGCGGGTATAAACATAGTAAGAGCTCATCTGCTTGGTCAAATTTGGACACACAAATGCTTGGCACATGAAGTATTTATCGCAACTCTGCGATATGGTTATCGCGCTTGCCATTATCGCGATAACGATATTTTTTCTATATATCGTGCAGCCCTAATATATATATTTATATATATACACATATATATATATATGCCAAATTCCCAGTATATATACTGTATATATGACATTGTGAGTGCAGCCAACACGGGAGAACAATGACGCAGCACTTTTTCTCTAGTTTAACTTTTTCCCATAACAAACAGCATACAAGTATTACCGTGTGAATGTCAGGGCCGAGCTACAGTATCCGAGTCCTCTGTATTATCTACTGTACCTACTTCATGTGCTGGAGGGGTTTTTTTCCCTTTTTTTTTTTTCCTCGATGTACAGCAGCCATTTTGTTCTCCGTCAGTTATCCTTTTATTATAAGGAAAACTTAGATAATTCATTAAAATGAATAAATAAAAGTGAAATTAAGACACCCAGAGGGTTGGATTAGTGTAGTCCTTGTGCATGGTATTGAATTCAGTTGTTTAGTTCTGTCCGATCTTACTGTTTTCAATACGTTTTGCTAAATGAAGCTACGTTGGCCTCCACACCCATAAGAAAGTCAGTCGGACTAACCATAGATCTACCCACAGGAAAAAAAAAAGAAAGAAAAAGAAAGAACAACAAACTAATAACAAGTACAAATACAGACAGAGAGAGTCTTTGGAATATTTAGCTTACTGCTGAGAGAAAAATATGTCTAAGGTGTTAGATGTTAATTAGCACAAGTTGCTCTCCTCTCCAAAAGGCCGTGTCTCCCTCGCAAAGAAGGATGAAGATAATGAGGCAGAATCAACAACAAAGCAGGTACAAGCTTAAAAAAAAAAAAAAGTGTGGGAGAACACAGACCTCTGTACTCGATTCATCCACCTCTTACAGAAGGATCCGATTCTCTCGGCCGAGACGCCAAAATCCTTGAACGATTTAAACGCCATCGCCCGATAAACCACTTCCCCGCGGGGACTGCTGGCCCGATATCTCGCTCTGTAGTTAGCACGGAGATAAGAGCGGCCCGCTCAACGCCGATCGGCGGCAAGAATGGCGCGGAGAACGAGCATCACACACCGCCACGGGAGCTGTTACCAACCCGGCACGCACAGAGGGGACAGCGAGTGTCAGGGTGCTAAAAGTGTGTATGTGTGTGTGTTTGCTTGCTTGTCACACTCACAATTGCTAATTGTTTGGCTCATGGCGTCCAAGTCCAGGAAGACAAAGGCACAAGTCACAGGATGTAGCGGGAACCGCGAACACACACACAGGCACACAAACACACACATACACACACACACACACAGCTGATGATAGATAAAAGGTTGCTGCTGATACATGAAGCACCTTTTTTCTCTCTTTCACACACATTCATGGTTTCTCTACTGATTAGGTGATGAGAAATTACAGTGTGTGAGTGTATATATGTGTACGTGTCTATGTGTGTGTGTGTGCGCGCGCGCACGCGCGCAAGTCCTGGGGCTCAGATTAAATTGTCAAGTGGATCCTCTCCTGCCTCCGCATTCTCATCGTTCTCTTTTTGTCTCTCTCACTCTCTCCGTCTCTCTCTCACACATTCATTCTCTCCATCTCCCTCTCAATTTGAGCCAATTGTCTGCCTTAATGGCTTAACTAGACTTTCTATCACCCTGTGGCCCTCAGAAGTGTGCGAGTATGTGAGTGTGTGTGTGCGTGCGAGTATGCGTTTTACAGTTATAAAGAACACCCTGGCTTAAAACAGCACCGTGACCACCTCAAGGCTTAGCAAGAAAAACACACTTTATCTCTCTAGCCTTCGTTCTCCTTTTTTTTTTTCCCTTTTACAAGCCCTCTTATTAAATGAGCTGAGAGGCGAGGGCTTTTTAATGCACAGTAAATCTACATTTATTGCATCTCACTCATCTAAATGGGATTTGAAGATGGCTAGATTATAGGTTCAATATCAACAGGCTGCAAATATCATTTCCTAACATGATTCTACGATATATTTCACAGGTGCCGTTGCCGCTTACAACGCAATTCTAGCAGGCTGATATTATCATAAATGATAGTTTAACTGCGATCTGAAGAAACGTTTCAAGTTTATAAGCAACCAGCTAAGTGTGTAAGCTTGCCTTATAATATCTAATGATGTTAGTTTCATGTCCATGTTGAACATCATAATACTACTACTACTAATAATAATAATGATATTATCCTGAATTGCAGGCAAATTATGTCGAACAAAATAGGAAAACACAATTAAGGTTTTCAATAGACCAGCAAGGGGTGCTGAAGTCGAACTGGGACGGCTGGGGGCGACGTAACACACTCGGAGGACAGCGCTATCCGCTCCTTCCGCATGCGTTAGCTCACAGATGCCCTTGATTGGCTTTAGAGCCGTGATTAACCCGGGAATCGAACTTGCAATCTCCACATGATAGATGAAAGTGCTTTACCACTGCGCCACTCGGGGCCCCCGAACAGGGCCTTTTGATTGCGCACAAGAAATTGCAACCTACCTTTATTTCTCTATATAATCCCCTGCTACAGTAATGCCCTTATCCCAGTGTTTCACTCGTGCTTGGATATCAGTTTGAAAGTTTTCTATGCTTCACGTCTAAAAGTCTGGCCTCCCAGGAAATGGCCCAAATATGTACTGTAGAAATGGTTTGAAGTGAGGGATGTGGTAAAAACTCCCGGCTAAATTCCTGAAATGTGCAAGTGGTGTTGGTGAATGACTGTGTATGCAGTTCCCACAGACAAATGCATCTCTACTGCGAGATGGTGACAGGTTTTCCTTTGATTTTTCAAGGAATTCCACCTTGATCGTCATTTAACAAATGTACGGCCTTCTTTCATCTCGGAGCCGAGGTAGTTCCGTGGTTAAGGTGTTGGACTGCTGATCCGGATGTCTCCGGTTTGAGCCCCGATGCCACCAGGCTGCCACTGTTGGACCCTTGAACTATCAACCACGACCCTGTAAGAAACTGCCACAGAAACAACGGACATATCTCCAGGGTGTGGAGTATCCATCACCGCCGTTATACTTTATTGGACGTGGACGGACCCAAACCCGCTAAAAGTCTCATCACCGTACTTGTGCATCAAGTCTTCTGTAACCGTCAACCGAGTTTATGCCTTCATTCACGAGAAATTTCATCACATGTCCTGGGTTGACTTGAACACCCGTCGAAAAAAAAATGCACCACATTTCCACATTCTTGTTCTGTTTTCTGTTGGCAGGACAACGAGCCGAGCAAACATGATGGAAATCTCTACAATGTTTCCTGAAATTTACTCTGGCTCCGCTGGCTTGATATTACATAAACCCACGTCATGGCATTTGCTAACTTTTCGTTTAGGTGTTTAATGATGATGAATAACAGTGCTTGATGGACAATAATAGCCTGCACTCCAAGTATGCGGCTTTATATAAACTGCTAGATTGGCTGGAACGTTGCAGATCATCTATCAGGAAATTAGCACTCAGTACAGTTTATTCTCCTACATCACATCTGTTTGGGAATTCTTTATTTATTTTCACTAAGAACTTGGTGGTGTATTTTGGAATTATTTTGGAAAAAGAGAAAAAAGGAGGACTTTGTCTCACGCTTGCTGGTTAAGAAGCCCATTGCATCATTAGTGCGGAACCCAAGCAGTTCCACTCAACCGAGCAGGAGACCATACAGGCAAAATAAATTTGTCGAAATACTGCTAATTATGATTTGACTGAGAATCTCTTTTTGTCTTCTTCATGTGCAAACACTCTCTCACACACACACACACACTGGAAGGCAGCTGGGGAAGTAGACAACGTGTAATTTCCTCAGTTTAAAAAATGCGCAGCTGAGAGCGCGGACAAGCATGCGTGCGCATGTGGTGTCCAAAAAAACAGTGTGATCTGTTTTTTTTTTTTGTGCGTGTGTTTTTTTTTTAATCACACGAGCAGCCGCACTCTTCTGCTTGTTTGACAGCTGCTTCCCCGTTCCCTGTGTGTGACGACAGGTGATGTTTTAATACCAGTCATCAGCAAAATCACCCTGATCCTAATTAAGCTTATTGCAGAACCAGAAACGAGTTATTCATCTCAGCGTGGTGAGCACGCCATCTCGTTTCTCCTCCATTTCCTGCCTCTGTCTATCGCTTCTATCCTCTATAAGACGCCGGCCATTTTAAACACGTCTGTCTTTTTCTTTGAAACATCTCGAACACCTGATCTTATAGATGCTCTTTTAATGAAGCATCTTGATAGCATCTCAGACTTTTCACAGCCTTGTATGCTGGAGGGATTCCCAGCATGCACTGCACACGCATGCCAGTTTGAGCACTGACATGTGGTTTGTTTATTGTCCTTTAGCAAGGTGACGGTGGCTGACCACAGGACAGCAAGTCACTAAAAACTCCAGCTTTCGTAGAAACACCGTACTGTACTTGAAGTCTTCTGTAAATGTTAAGCACTTTTACACCTTTTATTCACCAGAAACAAGTCCCGGTTTAACTTCGGAGATCACAGACGCTTGCCAGACAAGTTTTTATGATGAATGTGGGAATTATTTCGCTAAATACATACGTATGAAGGACCTGCATAGGAAATGCTGGTCAATGCCAAGTCTCATGATGTCGGGTAGTACGAGAGGACGACAACCAGACAGATGCATGAGACGTGTTCGTGATGGAATACAAGTGGATCATGTCATACTGGAAATAACGGTCTCACTACGACAGGACTCGGTTGAAGACTGCAGCCGAATGTTGGACGGTCCACAGTTTGACCCAAGCATGTAGGAGGCAACACGATTACAGAATATGAATAGATTTTAAATCAGTTCTATTACATTTCTTCTCCAACTCTGTCCTGTAAAAGCTCCTGTAAGCGTTTGCGCACGAATTAACTCACTTTCGGAAATTACAACAGCACGAAGTTTTTATGTTTTATCGATGCGATGTCCTGTTTACTAGTTATAATTTTTTCCTTGATGCTTGGCGTTTGCTGAAATGAGTTTTGTTGAAGGATTTGTCTTTCAAAGCACCCGGCTTAAACTCTACATCGACACTAATGTGTTTTGCTTTTCAGCCCCCGGAGTACAGACACTCAGGCGTTCAATTACCTTCTGCTCTTACTTGTCAATTTTTGTCCTTCCTCTCAATCGCTAGACTGCTCTCTCTCACTCTCTTTCTGTGTGTGTGTGTGTGTGTGTGTGTGTGTGTTTTGTTTGCGTTCAAGGTCAGAGAGTCAAGGTTTCTGCAGCAAGACAGCCCGTCATCCCACAGTCCTCAAACTACAGCATTCACTTGTGAGCAGAGAGAGAGATAAAAATAAAAAAAAAACAGAACAGAGGGAAAAAAAGGGGGAAAGAGAAGCAGAGAGCCGAGAGACAAAGATAAAGGACTCAAAGGAGACAAAGTCACAGAGGGCTACTGAAGAGACTGAGAGACGGAGGAATTGAAGGAAGTGGTAAAAAAATAATAACAATAAAAATAAATAAATAAATAAATAAATACGTCTTGAATAAAAAATATTAAGAAAGAATATAACCAAAACACTTCTAATAATAATAAAAAAGTACTTTATTTCAACTAAAACCTAAATAAGAAATCAGCACACATCACATCTCTCTCTCTCTCTCTCTCTCTCTCTCTCTCTCTCTGTCTCTTTCTGTGTGCGCGTGTGTGTGTGTGTGTGTTGTTCGGAGAAATGTTGCGTTAATCACTCCACTTGTTCTGAGTGCTGCGATTAGGCCCGAGTTGCCATGGTAACACCCTGAATGGTTAAAAAAAGGAAAAAAAAAAAAACAGATGAAATAAAACATAAAGCAGTAAATGTCAGACTCGCTAATGAAGCTGCCGAGAAGCAGCATTCGCCTGCTAACGAGCACCACACACGCTCTCTCACACGCACACACACTCTGTGCTAAGTCAGATGTTTTGCTTCACTTCAGAGTCCAAACACTCGGTTAACGAGAGACAAAAATATGCATTTATTAAAAGTTTTAATAAACAAGCAGGAAGTTTGCTAAAGTGAAGCGCACTTGATTTTTTTAAAAATTATAATAATCTCTGATGTGCACTTTATACCGTCTCAACCATTTTTTTAAATGTTTTGAGTAAGGAGATGTTTATTTCACATTAAGTGTGGGAGAAGAAGTCTAGGTGCGTGCGCGTCACAGATGCTTAAATACAGTGGTGTGAAAAACTATTTGCCCCCTTCCTGATTTCTTATTCTTTTGCATGTTTGTCACACTTAAATGTTTCTGCTCATCAAAAACTGTTAACTATTAGTCAAAGATAACATAATTGAACACAAAATGCAGTTTTTAAATGAAGGTTTACGTTATTAAGGGAGAAAAAAACTCCAAATCTACATGGCCCTGTGTGAAAAAGTGATTGCCCCCCTTGTTAAAAAATAACTTAACTGTGGTTTATCACACCTGAGCTCAATTTCTGTAGTTACCCCCAGGCCTGATTACTGCCACACCTGTTTCAATCAAGAAATCACTTAAATAGGAGCTACCTGACACAGAGAAGTAGACCAAAAGCACCTCAAAAGCTAGACATCATGCCAAGATCCAAAGAAATTCAGGAACAAATGAGAACAAAAGTAATTGAGATCTATCAGTCTGGTAAAGGTTGTAAAGCCATTTCTAAAGCTTTGGGACTCCAGCGAACCACAGTGAGAGCCATTATCCACAAATGGCAAAAACATGGAACAGTGGTGAACCTTCCCAGGAGTGGCCGGCCGACCGAAATCACCCCAAGAGCGCAGAGACGACTCATCCGAGAGGCCACAAAAGACCCCAGGACAACATCTAAAGAACTGCAGGCCTCACTGGCCTCAAATAAGGTCAGTGTTCACGACTCCACCATAAGAAAGAGACTGGGCAAAAACAGCCTGCATGGCAGATTTCCAAGGCGCAAACCACTTTTAAGCAAAAAGAACATTAAGGCTCGTCTCAATTTTGCTAAAAAACATCTCAATGATTGCCAAGACTTTTGGGAAAATACCTTGTGGACCGACGAGACAAAAGTTGAACTTTTTGGAAGGTGCGTGTCCCGTTACATCTGGCGTAAAAGTAACACAGCATTTCAGAAAAAGAACATCATACCAACAGTAAAATATGGTGGTGGTAGTGTGATGGTCTGGGGTGGTTTACTGCTTCAGGACCTGGAAGGCTTGCTGTGATAGATGGAACCATGAATTCTACTGTCTGCCAAAAAATCCTGAAGGAGAATGTCCGGCCATCTGTTCGTCAACTCAAGCTGAAGCGATCTTGGGTGCTGCAGCAGGACAATGACCCAAAACACACCAGCAAATCCACCTCTGAATGGCTGAAGAAAAACAAAATGAAGACTTTGGAGTGGCCTAGTCAAAGTCCTGACCTGAATCCTATTGAGATGTTGTGGCATGACCTTAAAAAGGCGGTTCATGCTAGAAAACCCTAAAATAAAAAGCTGAACTACAACAATTCTGCAAAGATGAGTGGGCCAACATTCCTCCAGAGCGCTGTAAAAGACTCGTTGCAAGTTATCGCAAACGCTTGATTGCAGTTATTGCTGCTTAGGGTGGCCCAACCAGTTATTAGGTTCAGGGGGCAATTACTTTTTCACACAGGGCCATGTAGGTTTGGATTTTTTTTCTCCTTAAATAATAAAACCCCTGATATAAAAACTGCATTTTGTGTTTACTTGTGTTATCTTTGACTAATAGTTAAATGTGTTTGATGATCAGAAACATTTTGTGTGACAAACATGCAAAAGAATAAGAAATCAGGAGGGGGGCAAATAGTTTTTCACACCACTGTAGTTGCCGCATAACACAAGAAACATACTTCTTTAAAATTTCCGCAATGGCGCTGCGTTAATCAACCACAGTGGTGTGCTGTATTCGAAGCAGGAACTGCGCCACCTGCTGAACGATATGCATAATTGCACGATTTGCCACCTTGCCTTCGAGATGCACCTAATAATACAACAGGTGTCCGAAATCAGAACTGGACAGCGACGAAAACAGCACGTCCACAATCAGGAAGCAGATGGATGGATGGATGGATGGATGATAGAGAGTTTTAATATGAAAAAGGCTAGTGTGAACCAATAGAACCTCCCTACTTTTAATCCTTAGATTCCTTTTACTCAAGTACACAAGTAAATGGAGGACTTCTACTTCTACTTCAGTAATATGTCCTATG
>CM060114.1:22625303-22730303 GCA_030522415.1 Channallabes apus
CCAAATAGCTAAAAGCGCTTTAATTTCGTCCGTGCTCCACGTTTGGGTCGCCGCCTTTTTTTTAAAAACAATCCCTATAACTCCGCCCACCGCTCGTGACGTCATGGGTTCTCGCGACTAGACCAGCAGAGTTTAGGGGCCTAAAACAAGCACCGGCACCAGCTTTTTCTGTGGAAAAGCGCGGCACTGTTTCCAAAATTGGGAACCAGCACGGGAACCAGAGCAGTGGAAAAGGGGTAATGGTGACATTGGGGGGACTTTAGAAATATCTGGCAACCTTTGTAGAGTTAATTGAATTCACTCATTCACTCATCTTCTGTACCGCTTTATCCTGTTTTCAGGGTCGCGGGGGCCTGGAGCCTAGGCCTGGGCGATAAAACGATAACTATATGTTTCGCGATAGACACGTGACCGATATCAATAAAAAAAATGTGTTCGATAGAACGTTTGATATTTTTTATTCTTTGTCGGAAGAAAATAGAGGTTGAGAAGTTAGTTTGGTTGCTGTCTGTCATGCGCACTCGCCCCGCGACCGGCACTAGGACCCGAAAATAGTACGGTCGCGATTCAGGAAGAATAAACGGAGACAAGATGGCGTTGACATTGGCACCCGCCAAATGCGGGTAAAATTCGGCTGTGGCGGGTAATAACTTTAGTCTCACTAGCCACATTGGCGGGTAGTTTATTCTTTGGTATGACAATTGTTATGTTTGCATCAATATGCACAACTAACATCTATAATATTACTTGCTTTTTGTGAGAAACGGAGCCATGGAGAAAAACGGTATTCTTCTTTTACTGCATTCAGTGCACACGACACATGTAGTATACAGCGCGGTATTGCCCCCTGGTGGCCCGCCAGTGAATTAACATCAAACTCAAATATATTACAACAATATATTTTTGTTGTAGTTTTCTCTAAAGGCATCTGATATAATAAACGCATTGCACTATTTTATTTCACTTTTTTAAGCATTACTTACATTTTCTTTAAATTTTGCACCTTAAATGTTAAGAGATAATTGTTAAGTGTTCATTGTGACTTTAGACTTATGTTTAAATTTTAATTATTTGATTTTTCCATGGTTGTTGACATTTGTCTTAATAACTGATGGGACTATGATCATAGGAAGGTTAAGTTTAAAATAAAAATGTTTAAATATTATATATTCTTCTCCTGGTCCTTATTTTAAATGGGTCATAAAAAATATCAATAATTATCGATATCGACCGATATGAAACACTGATATCGTGATACAGTTTTCAGCCATATCGCCCAGCCCTATAGGAGCCTATCCCAGGAGGCTTAGGACACGAGGCGGGGGTACACCCCGGACAGGGTGCCAATCCATCGCAGGGCACACACACACATATTCACACACTACGGGCAATTTGGGAAGGTCAAACAACCTAACCGAAATGTCTTTGGACTGTGGGAGGAAACCGGAGTACCCGGAAGGAAACCCATCAAGCACGGGGAGAACATGCAAACTCCATGCACACAGAGACGGGAATCGAGTAAGAAAGTGTGAGAGAGAAGAGGAGAGAATGCAAGATTGAGATTAAAGATAAGAAAGAGAGAGCGTGAGAGGAAGAGAGAGGGAATCCCTCAAATAGCAGAACAGAACAAATCTAGTTACAGGAAAGCAATCAGGACACACAAGGAACAAGCAACTGCTCAAACCGCACTCACACACTCTCGCACATACACACACACACACACTCGCACGCACACACAGATGCAGAGACGCGCGCAGTAGGAGGAAACTGTCCATTTCCATTAGAGAATACCTGTGTGTGTAAAGGTCAAAAACTGTGTGTGTGTGTGTGTGTGTGTGTGTGTGTGTGTGTGTGTGTGTGTGTGTAAGTAAAAGGTCAGTGCCCTAAAGATGTCAGGTGCTGCTGAGTTTGAACCTTACCAGTATATCCTGCCAAAAATAACTCTCTCTCTCCTCTCTCTCTCTCACACACACACACACACACAGAGTACTGAAAAACATGTTTATATAATAATGTTTTACAGAACTGCCGTTAGCAGTTTACTGAGGGAGAAATTGGGCTCTATATCTTAAAGGAGAAGGGAGGGCGCGCACACACACACACACACACACACACACACACACACACACAGTGAGCTCATTCAACACTCCAGGGGATTGTAAAGTGCAGCAGAAAGAAGTGGTGCTTACATACAGTAAATGACTGATGAGGTCACCGAGAGGTCCAACACTGAACCGAGTTGCGCGCACACACACACACACACACACACTTTTTTTTTTAAACTCAAAAGAATTTGCGGTAAGAAAACAGTTTTCTTTACTTCTGAATACAACAGAGTGCATGAGCGCACAGATATAATTGATGTTTACCGAGTAAGAACTCGCTCCGTCCTCATTATAAAATATATGCTGTCCTCATTATACAAAACCTTGTCTCACACACACACACTTGTCACAGATACACAGGAATGAGAAAAGGCACTCAACCATTGAAAAAGAAACTGAGAATATCTGGGGAAGAAGTTTGAGGAAACTTTACGACTCCTCACACACACACACACACACACACACACACACACACACACACACACACACACACACACACACACACACACACACACAGACCATAATCTCAGCCAGCATTTAACATTTAAATAACCATTACCACAATACTTATAATAGTGTGTAAACCCTCAGCCAATCACAACAACACTCAGGTTTCTTCGCTCAAAGCATTTCAGCTAGACCTGTAGCTATCGAATATTTTAATAATCGAGTATTCTACCAAAAATTTAATCGATGAATTGAGTAATCAGATAAAATGTACTTTTGCTTAATTAAACAGCAATGTAAAATATATAGAAACAAAGATTAATCTGTTTTTTTTTTTTTTTTTAATAAAAATCAACTTTTATTTTTTTTAAATGCATGCAGCATTTTATCAAAAATAAACTGTCATTATTCACAATTAGGGCTTAAATAGCTTAAAGTTGACTGAGTTGAATTAAGTGCATTACAGTGTCATACATTCTTATTTTAAAGACTTTTCTCCAATGCAAAAACTAAAAAAAGTTATTTCAAATGACTAAGTCACACATTAAAATAAATAATTATACAAAAACACTAAGTCGTGCAACATAACTTTTAGGACTAAAAGTTTCTAAATTTACAGCTCAGACATAAAATAAGCCTTTACTGACAATTTCTGTCGTTTTCTCTTGCTGGTTTCTTCTTCTCTTGGCTCTTTTTTATTAATCGCTCCCTCAAAGCTAACTGTTTGCGTCTCCTTCCGCTTTGTGGGTGACGTAAGCGCTTCTTCTTCGACAGTGTTTACTGCCGGCTAGCATCCGAAAGTGCACTGTGTCATGCCAAACAAATAGTTGCGCAAAAATATAACGCCATTGTACACCATCACCCACCATCACACACCATTGTACACCATCACCCACCATCACACACCATTGTACACCATCACACACCATCACACACCATTGTACACCATCACACACCATTGTACACCATCACACACCATCACACACCATTGTACACCATCACCGACCATCACACTGCATTGTACACCATCACACAGCATTGTACACCATCACACAGCATTGTACACCATCACCCACCATCACACAGCATTGTACACCATCACCCACCATCACACACCATTGTACACCATCACCCACCATCACACACAATTGTACACCATCACCCACCATCACACACTATTGTACACCATCACCCACCATCACACACCATTGTACACCATCACACACAATTGTACACCATCACCCACCATCACACACCATTGTAAACAATCACACACCATTGTAGACCATCACACACCATTGTACACCATCACACACCATTGTACACCATCACCCACCATCACACTGCATTGTACACCATCACACAGCATTGTACACCATCACACAGCATTGTACACCATCACACAGCATTGTACACCATCACCCACCATCACACAGCATTGTACACCATCACCCACCATCACACACCATTGTACACCATCACCCACCATCACACACTATTGTACACCATCACCCACCATCACACACCATTGTACACCATCACACACAATTGTACACCATCACCCACCATTGTAAACAATCACACACCATTGTAGACCATCACACACCATTGTACACCATCACACACCATTGTACACCATTGTACACCATCACACACCATTGTACACCATTGTACACCATGACCCACCATTGTACACCATCACCCACCATTGTACACCATCACCCACCATTGTACACCATCACCCACCATTGTACCCCACCACACACCATTGAACACGATCACACACCATTGTACACCATCACCCACAATTGTACACCATCACCCACCATTGTACACCATCACCCACCATTTTACACCATCACCCACCATTGTACACCATCACCCACCATTGTACACCATCACACATCATTGTACACCATCACCCACCATTGTACACCATCACCCACCATTGTACACCATCACACATCATTGTATACCATAACACACCATTGTACACCATCACACACCATCACACACCATTGTACAACATTGTACACCATTGTACAACATTGTACACCATCACACACCATTGTACACCATTGTACACCATCACACACCATTGTACACCATCACCCACCATTGTACACCATCACCCACCATTGTACACCATCACCCACCATTGTACACCATCACCCACCATTGTACCCCACCACACACCATTGAACACGATCACACACCATTGTACACCATCACCCACAATTGTACACCATCACCCACCATTTTACACCATCACCCACCATTGTACACCATCAACCACCATTGTACACCATCACACATCATTGTACACCATCACCCACCATTGTACACCATCACCCACCATCACCCACCATTGTACACCATCACCCACCATTGTACACCATCACCCACCATTGTATACCATAACACACCATTGTACACCATCACACACCATTGTACACCATCACACACCATTGTACACCATTGTACACCATCACACACCATTGTACACCATCACACACCATTGTCCTCCATCCCCCACCATTGTCCTCCATCCCCCACCATTGTCCACCATCCCCCACCATTGTCCACCATCCCCCACCATTGTCCACCATCCCCCACCATTGTACACCAACACCCACCATTGTACCCCATCACACACCATTGAACACGATCACACACCATTGTACACCATCACCCACCATCACCCACAATTGTACACAATCACCCACCATCACACACCATTGTACACAATCACCCACCATCACACACCATTGTCCACAATCACACACCATTGTACACCATCACACACCATTGTACAACATCACCCACCATCACAAACCATTGTACACCATCACACACCATTGTACACCATCACCCACCATCACACACCATTGTAAACAATCACACACCATCGTACACCATCACACACAATTGTACACCATCACCCACCATTGTACACCATCACGCACCATCACACACCATTGTCCACAATCACACACCATTGTACACCATCACACACCATTGTACACCATCACCCACCATCACAAACCATTGTACACCATCACACACCATTGTACACCATCACCCACCATCACACACCATTGTAAACAATCACACACCATCGTACACCATCACACACAATTGTACACCATCACCCACCATTGTACACCATCACGCACCATCACACACCATTGTACACCATCACACACCATTGTACACCATCACACACCATTGTACACCATCACACACCATTGTACACCATCACCCACCATCACAAACCATTGTACACCATCACCCACCATCACACACCATTGTACACCATCACCCACCATCACAAACCATTGTACACCATCACACACCATTGTACACCATCACCCACCATTGTACACCATCACCCACCATCACAAACCATTGTACACCATCACCCACCATCACACACCATTGTAAACAATCACACACCATTGTACACAATCACCCACCATCACACACCATTGTAAACAATCACACACCATTGTACACCATCACACACCATTGTACACCATCACCCACCATCACACACCATTGTAAACAATCACACACAATCGTACACCATCACACACAATTGTACACCATCACCCACCATCACACACCATTGTAAACAATCACACACCATCGTACACCATCACACACCATTGTAATCAATCACACACCATCGTACACCATCACCCACCATTGTACACCATCACCCACCATTGTACACCATCACCCACCATCGTACACCATCACACACCATTGTACACCATCACACACCATCACACACCATTGTAATCAATCACACACCATCGTACACCATCACCCACCATTGTACACCATCACCCACCATTGTACACCATCACCCACCATCGTACACCATCACACACCATTGTACACCATCACACACCATCACACACCATCGTAAACCATCAACCACCATTGTACACAATCACCCACCATTGTACACCATCACCCACCATTGTACACCATCACCCACCATCACCCACAATTGTACACCATCACACACCATTGTACACCATCACCCACCATCACACACCATTGTACACCATCACACACCATTGTAAACAATCACCCACCATCGTACACCATCACCCACCATTGTACACCATCACCCACCATCACCCACAATTGTACACCATCACACACCATTGTACACCATCACCCACCATCACACACCATTGTACACCATCACACACCATTGTAAACAATCACCCACCATCGTACACCATCACCCACCATTGTACACCATCACCCACCATTGTACACCATCACCCACCATTGTACACCATCACACACCATTGTACACCATCACCCATCATTGTCCACCATCTCACACCATTCTACACCATCACCCAATATGGGGGGGGGGGGTGGAAAGGGTGGAAAATGTTCCAATAATATTATTGATTTACTTATCAGCTGGGAAGAAAGAAAGGATGCAATCATAACAGCAAGTAGAGATTAACCCGTATCTCAGTGGTTGATGAAGTGTCACTCACACACACGCACATACAACTACTTTGATATTGCAAATAAACACCTGGTAAAAACTAATTATCTACACATCATGCAATTGTGGCCAATATACATGTGGTGTTACCAATGCACTCCATAACCACACACACACACACACAAACACACACACACAGAACTACTGCTCTCATGACAGAGTTCATTTGTGAGCCGGCAGGAAATTAAAACTCTAAACATGCCGATGATGCACCATTAATAAACAAGCACCTAGAGAGCGGGAGAGAGAGAGAGAGGGAGAGAGAGAGAGAGAGAGAGAGCGAAGTATACAAATAATATGCTTTGAAAATTATAATCTGAAGACTGCAGGAGACTCAGGTTGTGCTGTACAGAGTCAAGGTATTGTGTTTGTGTGCGTGTTTTATCCTTCAGTGTTTCTCCACAGATTTACACTATACTGTATGTGAGTGTGTGTGTGGACAGAATGAATCACACACACACACACACACACACACACACACACACACACACACACACCAGTACTAGTAAGGTTGTTTGTGAAGAATGCCAAATGAATAATAAATGTAAAGAGTTTGGTTGTAAATAAGTTCGGTGGTGAATGATGATGCTTGGTTGAACAATAATGATGTTTAATGGTGACGCGTGCTCTTGTTTGTTGTTTGGGTGATGAATAGTGGTGTTTAATGGTGAGTTGAAATGTTTGGTGGAAGAATAAGAGGACATTTGGTTGGGGAATTGTGGTGTTTAGAGGTCAATTATACATCATGTAATGACATTTGCTTGTACATTAGTGGTGTTGGTGGAGAATAATGGTATTTGGTGGAAAATGAGGTAAGGTATTTGGGGAGGTTGTGAGTGAATAATGCTGCTTTGTGAAAATAGCGCCATGGTGGTTTGGCAATGAATTAGGGTGTTTGGTGAAGAACAGCAGTGTTCGAAGGAAAACTCTTGTGTCTATAGTGGCGTTTAAAAGTGAATCTTATGGCTTAAAGGTGACTTGTTTATTTAATGGAGAATGTTGGTATTTAATGGTGTTCAGTGGCGTGGCTGGATGACGGGTAGAGAAGCGTAGCTCTTGCTGGTGAAGGCTTTTGATAGAGCATTGTGGCGTTTGTGAAACACTGATGTTTATATGAGATTTTAGGTCAAATCTCTCCAATCACCTCTCTCTCTCTCTCTCTCTCTCAGCCAAGTCTTAATGGGGAACAACAAAGGAAATCATTGATTAACACTAGACCTAATGAAGCAAAGGAGAGTCAATAGACACACACACACACACACACACACACACAGCTGTCAGTTTTACATAATGGTCCCCTGACTGCTCCTCTGTGGAGTGCTCTATTTGAAGTAAAGTGACAGTATGGCACAAAAAAAGTGTGTGTGTGTGTGTGTGTGTGTGTGTGTGTGTGTGCTGTTCAGGCAAGTTTCCACTGTGTGAGCCAAATATCAGTGTAAATGAATAGAGTGCACTCTATTCGTATTGCTTTGTGAATGAGAATTCATACACCTGTAGAACTAACGGTGTAACACACACAAACACCTACAGTACACACACACCCCTTCCCACCCCCACCCCAAATATACTTTGATTTACAGAAAAAGCGATGACATGTACGATCCAAATATTTAAAGGAAAAGTTCAAAGCATAGCATATTGAAAGGAATGTACACACACTGAAGATGATTAGAACTTTTCTCACAATGTAAACGAGAACTAGCTAAATTAAGGTAGTATATGCTACAAAATTGATCAGCTTTTTTTGGAAAAAAAAAATTAAGTTTATATACCGTATATTGGATCTATAATATGTTCTATGTTCCATAACAATGGAAATTTTACAATATTTCCGCTAAGTTTTTATTTAAGACAATTTCGCACCACATTTGTGACTTAAGTCCAGTCACAAAAATGTAAATTCCGGCAAGTTGAAAATTATGTATAAAGCAGCTTTTGCAATCTCTTTTACTTGCTTTGCTAAACGATATCACATTAAAGGTCATGTTGTTGTGCTGGATATCAGATATTTCGAAGATATCATGACCGTGCTGATATTCAGTTCAACAGCACAACCTCGAGTATTGTTCTGGAGGTGAAATTAGTTTTAAATTCTCATCAGTACTATGTGGCCGAAAGGTGAGAAGAATAAACCATAGAAAGTTGGTCAGTCCTGAGAAACTTACCAGATTTACTGTATATTTCTACTTGTTCCTCTTTAGAATATCCGCTAACTTCCAGGTTTTTGAATCAGATCCCACATAGCATAAAATGGAAAGCTACAGTAGTGCACTATGTACGGTGTACATTCCCTTGTTCCAGACACCAAGTAGTGCCCTTGACCAGGGGTTAGAGAAGGATTGAGATTTAACCTTGCATTGGGTGCTAGTTAGCTAAATAGTTTACGTTAGCCATGACAAAACAACACGAACGTTTTGGAATTAATCAGAAGCAATTACTAAGTGTTGTTTAAGATGACTTAAAGTTATCAGCTGTGTTGTCTTGCTGAAAGTGCTTCTGTTGCTGATTTGGAATGTGGGTTTTGGTACGCAGTTGCTCTCTCCTCAGTAATGCAGATTGTACTGGTCTACCTTCACCCATTCTGGGGACCGACAGCTATTAGACGCCTGTGATGCAGTGTGATACATATAGTTAAACGACCCAGTGCTGTTGTGTTCTATTATCATCACTTGCCATTCGTCCAATCAGATTACTCGACTGTTGTACATCATTTAAAATATATTTTGATTTAAATATATTGTATCTGAAATATACAATCAGGTCCATAAACACTGATAAAAGCTAAAAAGAAGAAATTCACCTATTTGAGGAACTGCATCTGTGGGAAACGGGGCATGTTTACATTCTATATTAACAACCTGTGCATATGTGTGTATTACGATATTAACAGAACACTCAAGTGTCTTTTAACCTTATCTTGATTCATCACATCTGTAGCATTCATGCAGCTGTTACAAGCCAGAGCCAATCAAAACACACTTAAGGGCACTCTTAAAACAGTTATAGGACTAGATAATAAACATTTAGGCAGGAACTTTGTTGTTTTTTCTTTTTTTGTAGAAAATTTTGTCAATCTCTGCACTCAGTGGTGTTTCTAAATGAAGCTGTAAATCTGCTTAATTGCTGAATAGGGAAAAGGGCAGAACATGCTGTAATGGTGTTAGACTGTGTGTGAGCGCTGCAGCTGTGCGAGACCGATATACACGCATTACATTTTCAAACACTGGAGAGAGTATTGTTATTTATTAAAAATGTTCATTTCCTAAGAACTGTCTGTTTTCATGATGGTGATAATCACTGATTACCAGAATTATGGGTTTGTCGTTTCCAAGAAGAGGCCAGTACAGATGTGGTGTGTGAGACAGTGTGTATATGTGTAAGCAATCGTGTTCATCCATGAAATACACATCACGGGTGATAAATATCGGTTATTACATCAGGAAGTTGTAATTAGGACCCTAATTTAGCCTTGTTCCTAATCACCACGTCTCATAGCGACCGTTTCAGGCTTCTGACTGGCTAATGACGAAGCGGGTGGAGCCTATGAGGATGCACTTTTGTCTTTTCTGTCAACTTCGTGGAGGACAACACTGGTCCAGTAATAGCCACGCATCAAGTGGACACACACACACACAGGTTTTGGTTAGATAAACAACAAAGAGAGGATTTGCCCTCGGGTTCAATTTGTCTCACTCTGGGAAAATTAGCCTCAGGATGTGTTACAGAATCAACGATGGGATCGAGCAACGCCAGATGTTCACCATGAGCTCTCTCTCTCTCTCTCTCTCTCTCTCTCTCTCGATATACTGTCTCTTTCTCTGGATCTGTTTTACTTGCTTTCTTTTCCTTTTTGCATGGACACACACAAAACTAGGCACAAACATCTGCATTTGTTTAGATGAGTCTGAATGGAGACATGAACGCTGTACCCTGATTGGCTGAGACATTCAGTGTTTTGACAGTTCCTCACTTTCAAAGTGAGTACATATTCAAATCCAAACGTGTGTCCCTGTTTGTGTGTGTGTGTCTCCATGTGTGTTTGAAAAAGTCAGGAAGGAACAGGCGAAAAAAAAGTAAGAAAAACAATAAACAGTGATGATGAAAAACAGATGTCTGAAATGAAACGACTGAGAGAAAGTCACTTGTTAATCATCTCTCTCTTGCTCTTGCGCGCGCACACACACACACACATACACAAACACACACAGTTTCGCTCTCTTTTTCTGAAATGTATCAAATGATTTTACATTGCACACTTCCTGAGCTTCAAATGCACCCTCTTGTGGTTAACAGATACTGTATTTGGGCTACTTGTGAGAAATATGATGCAAAACAAACATCATCAGTTATTACATTTGTAAAAAAAAAAAAAATTACTAGAAATTAACCATTTAACAATTACTTTCAAACTAAACTAGATTTTTTTTAATAATTTTTAAAAAATAATATTATTGAACACATGCCTACAGATTTTTATAATAATTGAAGTACACAGGCAAACAGTAACGGGTTCTGCAAAGAAGTGACGTAAAGCAGAATTAAAATGTATTTAATCAAAGCAGAGTACATATATGATGGCAGCTTGAAAGATGGCGACAACAGAACATCGGTTTGATTGTGAACAATTTCAAAAAAATTATTAAAAGCTAAATTTACACAATTGATGCTAGTACTGTAATGGAGCGCTATAAATGGCAAGATCATTTTGCAGATGATTTGGGTTTTTTTTCTTTTTATGCACTTTGCATCATTTAAAAAAAATAAAACAATGCCACAAATCATACACATTTTCCAAAAAAAAAAAAAAGGTATTTTTATGTATGTTTACATTTATTTGGTAGTTAAATTTCTAATTTTACCATTTCAAGACCAAAACAATTCTTTTTACTTTTTTATACATTTTTTAATAGAAAATATAATTTAATAATTTAATATAGAATAATAATTTTTATGTTGCAAATCAAGATCAAAATTTTTTTTTTTGTATACACACACACATATATATTTTATTTATTTATTTATTTTTACAGATTTTTATCTGTATCTATATTATATATATTTTCTTCATTTTTAAAAAAGTGTGAAATTTTTCAATTTCATGTATTTCAATGTACGGTCCTTACTTGTCTAGGTTAATAACTAAAAACGTATATTATATATAAAATATAACAAAGATATAGCTAAAGGCATATTTATTTAAACCTAAAAATGTGAAAAAATATTGGTTCTTTGACCGATTAAGGGATATACACACAGGTTCTTATATCTTGAACCTGACGCTGTTGCTATACCATGTAAACACCAACATTCACTTTACAGATTCAATAATTGAATTAACCAAAAAAAAATAAAAATAAATGACAGCAAGCTAACTCGCTAAACTGCTGCAACACTAACAGGACAAAATCAAAACTTCGATAGCAAGCATCAATGAAATGCCTGATGCATTTCGTCGGTTTTTACATTCTCATACTGCAGTCCGCCAGTATATTATCCCTCGTTTTAGTCACACAAACAGATCCAGAGATGGATGAGGACTGACCCTTGATAAGCTGGCTCCTAGGTGTGTCTGTATTGAGTTTGCACAGGGGCAATACCATATAAACACACACTCACTCACACACACAAAGCCTAAAGGCTTATATAAAGTCAATCGCTCACACACACACACACACACACACTCCTCTCAGTTTTCCCTTAACAGTGTAGAGAGGCCTCCGAGCCTGCACTACATCACACACTGCAATAAACCAGTCAGATCCTCTTGCGCAAACTTTTATTGAACCTACACTCACGCGCACACACACACTCACACACACACATTTATCTTTCTCTGATTACCCAATCATCAAAGTCCCTGTAGCAAAGAGTCATAGAGTGCTGCATTCTTATATAACTGCTCCATTTACTGACAAATTTAGACACACACACACACACATACACACACACACACACTCACACGCAGATTGACAGATAGATCTCATTCTTTCTTTCCTTCCAATCAAATTGGCATTGCACGTTCAACCTTTAACTAGTTTCAACTGACAGTAAGTGAGGAAGACAGACAGAGAGGCAGAGTTGGGCGAGTCTAAACTAAAACGATACACTCCACTCAAAGCTCATCAGCATCAGGACTGACCAGAGGGGGCGGGGCTTTCACCCTCAGCTCTCTGTTACAACTGTGACCACTGACGCAATGCAGTGCAGCAGATCGGGTTCAGGGGAACCTTTTTAAAACATTAGCACATCCTTCTACTGAGCCAAACCGTTACATAATCAGATGTGAGAGTTTGCTCTCACTGTGAAAGCTGTTACTTTTTGCCTTTGGGAACATTTTCATTATTCAAATATTCTACAGATCACAGCAACAAGAATTACAAACATGATAACGGATCCTCGTAGCTACAGGCCTATTACAAAGCATCTGGTTCAGCAATGTAAATCTGTTTGTTGCAATGACCAGTAAACTGCTTTGTTCTATCTACAGTAGATCCTTGGGTTCTACCAAACATTAATTCATGATATTCCCTGTAAAACACGACATCATCTTACGTAAGAATTTCAGCAACTGAAAATGCTTTAACTGATATGAGCTACAGAGAAATATTCTGCAAAACAAATGTCAATTAGCTTGTGTGCCACAAGAGGGTGCACTTGCTTGTCAGGCGTTGGGCTTACGGTCCTTACTCTTTTGTTTTATTAGATATTTCAGTATTTTACAATTTGTTTTACAATTTGTTGCAGAGTAATTATATACTTTACTTGTTAAAAAATGTGTGAGTGTAAATAAAAATTTTTTTTATTATAATTCTGATTTTTGGTGCCACAGACAGTGGAATAAAAGTTTCCCTGCATGTTGTACTGTTTATACTTGTATATGTGACTAATAAAATTCCAATTTGATCAAAATCTGTTTGTTAAAACTATTTGTGCTTAATTAATTAATAAATGAATTTGAAATACATTTATGACAAATTTGTTGATTATGGTGCTAGAACTGTTTAAATAAAACTTAAACTGAGACTATGGCTCAGACAGTAGAGGCTCCGAGTTGATGATTGGCAGGTTGGGGGTTTGAGCCTGGCCACCACCGGGTTGCCACTGTTGGGTCCTTGGTCAAAACCCTTATCCTTACACCCCATACAATGCTACACGTGGTGCAAATCCCAAAAGCTTGGTTAGAAAATGGAGGACAAAAAGAGATATAAAAACCTGTGCCAAAGCTTGCAGATGAAATGATTCGATGTGTTGACCCCTATGATTAAAGGGACAAAGTGCAGAAAGGAAGGGAAAGGAAAAAAAAAAAAAAGAGAGTTTTAACGTGTTCAATATTTGTTAAGAAAAGTGTGTGACATCTGCGGCCCCTAATTCCTCCCCCAAGAATATCGAAGCTCAATTAAACACACTAGGAGGAGAGCACTAATTCCAATTTCCCAATCACATGAGCTCAGGAACGCCATGAATAATTAGCGCGCTGTTATTGACGGGGTAGAGATTAACAGAATCCAGATTGATACACCTACAGACAATTAAGAGGATGTTAATATTTACGGGTTTAGCTAGCGTTAATATGTTTATGTATTATTTACAAGATTGTATTACTTGGGTTGTCATGGTGATGATGATGATGATGACTAGTGAATGAATGAATGAATGAATGAATAGTTTTGCCGTGGAAAGATGGGGAATGTTCGAGATCAGACATTGGCACCTTGTCTGTGATAAACAGCTATGTGACTGGGGCAGTGTGTGTGTGTGTGTGTGTGTGTGTGTGTGTGTGTGTGTGTGTGTGTGTGTGTGAGAATGTGACTGTGTGTCTAGGCTTTAATGAAGGTGCCATCATTGGCAGGAAACAGCTCATGGGAGAACGGTGGGGGGCACGGAGGCAATTAGAAACAGCACTGGTTCAGCAGCCTATGAGGTGTGTGTGTGTGTGTGTGCGTGTGACAACACATGCGAACACGTTCACATGTAAGGAACAGCTGAGTTTCATTGTGTGAGGACTCGATGTCCCAATAATGGCAGAAATACACAGTTTACACTGGACAAAAATAAAAACTGAGTCACGGAGCATAATTTAGCAGCAGTAATACCCAGGTTAATAGAAACACCCTAGAAAGATGAAACCACGAGTGTATGTGCATATGTGTGTGTTCCTTTGCTCTGCAATGGTTGCTTTATAAACTGGCAGCAGAAATAAGAACTAAAACATCTCCCATAATCCCGCATTCCACTCCCTCTAGCTGCAAATAATGAGCTCTCATTCTGAAGAGCTGCCTGCGACGAGAAAAACATTTAACGCACAGAGAGAGAGAGAGAGAGAGAGAGAGAGGGAGAGGGAGGTTTGAAAAGCATAGAAAGACAATGAAGGAAAGGTGGAGATGTAAGACTACTGAGGCTTTCAGAGTCTAAGGCCGGCCTTGATTTTAGGCGAGAGAGTAAACACTACAAAGGAATCTTACTGAGAGAGAGAGAGGGAGAGAGAGAGAGAGAGAGAGAGGGAGAGGGAGAGAGGTGTGTTATTGTTTCCAAATCATATCTCTCATGTCCTGGCAATATTGTCCTACACACAGTGATGCCAATAAACCTATGGTGGATTGAACTGAACTGAATTTGAATAGACTGAATTGAATTGTGAGAAGGCAAGCAGAGCGAGAGAGAGAGAGAGAGAGAGAGAGAAAGAAAGAAAGAGAGGAGGAACACCCAAGGCCAGGAGTGCATGAGCCGATCAGCGTGAGTCATCAGGATGTCAGCTGACATACTGTACTCGTATGCAAATTACACCCGAAGGGGCGAAATCATATTTTACTTACATGCTATAAAAAAATAATAAAGCAGCGCAAATGAAAAATAATGAACCACCGGCAGCGGTTCTATAACAAAGCTCGAAACAGATTTGACAGAAACGCAGCGCTTGGCCAGCAAACTCGGGTTTCATCGCGACGTTTAAAAGCCGCATGCCTGGAATTAAAGACTTTCAGAGAGGAGCGGTGAGCCCATTTCATCACCTGCAGAGCTTATTATACTGCTTTATGAATTAGCAACAATAAATATCACAAGCATGTATCTGTCAGCAGTCCTCTTGCAGGGAAGCAAAGCGCTAATTGGGTCGGAAAGATTTGAAGCTGATCTTATTTTAGCAACAGAGCGACATCACGAGGACATACCCGACCCAACCTGACTTTGTGTGCAAACTGCTGCTCCAGAACTAAGACCGGGAGAATGTTGCTACTCCAGTATTACATTTAACATGGCGATTAATGTTCATTTCATCAGACTCCCAAATCATTCATTTGTTTCTTTCGACTGTTGCACCTGCTTCTCTTTTTCGTGAAAAACCGGGCAACTTTCATTTTGTTTTTTGTCTAAAATTGGTCATTTGGTCTCTGAGTGGCGCAGTGGTAAAGCATTCGCCCTATCACCCGGAGATCGCGAGTTTGATTCCTGGGTGATGCTGCAACATCTCGCAGCAGGAGGTCTAGAGAGCTCACGCAAGCGGAAAGAGCGGATAGCGCTGTCCTCCGAGTGTGTTACGCCGCCCCCAATGGTGCGTGAGTGAGCAGTTCGAAAAAATGCAGTCGGCAGGCGTCACGTGGTTCGGAGCAACCATGTGATAGTCTTTAATCCTACATGTGGTGTGCTTTAATCCATGCAGCCATTAGCAGGCAGGACAGTGTCCTACTGTATTTTTGGGAGTAGTCATCTATTTAATAAAATCTGGGATTTCTTTTTTTTTTTTGTTATATTAAATCAGAACATTTCAATCAAATATGTGTACAAATCAAATCTGGACCTAGGTTGTCCCTGGTGATTCCTATCCTTCTGTAAAATGTGACTACAGTCAATGATACAATCATGAGCACGCCATAGAAAATTTTCGACGGCATAGAAACGATTCCTCCATCAGCAAGACTTCTGATGAGCGAGGACTTTTTCTTCTATCCCTAAGGCCGAGAGGGAAAATTCAACAGCGAGTAAATAGAGCACCGACAAACACTTTAAAGCTTTTCAACGGCACATACTTCAGTGTGTACGTGACCAGAGAGAGTGAGTGTGCACGCTTGTGTGTGTGTGCGCGAGAGAGATGAAAAAGTTGCATCCATACATTAAAAATAAAATGTGAAATTCCCAAAAGCAGCAGAAAGCACATCAGTAATGCCGTTTTTCAGTTTTTTTAGGGTGTTTTGTGTGTGTGTGTGTGTGTGTGTGTGTGTGTGTGTGTGTGTGTGTGTGTAATGGGTTATGTTCAAGTTAGGCACATCATTCTCCAAACACACACACTGAAAGTCCTCCTCCTACTCAACTTTTCCCATCCCTCGATCATTTTGCCACTTCTGGAATGAACCAGCTGTTGTTGAGTGTAGACTTTGCTCTCTCTCTTTTTCTCTCACACTCCCTTTTGAACAGATGCAACTGGCGACTCACCCTGTGAAGTGCAAAGTTCATCTTCTCACAAACTTACGACTAGAGCAACCGAAAGCCCCCTCATACCCATGGCAGTGACTGAAGACGAGGCAGCTGGGATGTCAAACTGAAGACCCCGCCAATGTTTTTTGCACTCCGTGAAATTCGACTGCGGTATCGTTTCGAGTTCTATTTAGTTGCTGCATCCTTGTAGCATTCTTTGGCCCAGTAGCCGAATTCGTCGGACACCTCTATCTGAGAAGATTCTCTCATAGGCTGTCGGCGATGACTAACAAATCCCGTCCAGTCAACTCGTGTAAGCTAGATGGATGATGTTAGTGATGAGGATAGCAAAGTCGCCCTTGAAGTGTGTGTTGAGGTGACACATGGGCCAACCTCAGTCTGTCACAGTTTTCAAAAACACTTCTCATGTTTGGAAATGTGTACGTTTCTGAAAGTCCATCAGTCAAGTCCGGTTGTTTTTTTAGTCCAAATGACCTGTGTGTTTATGTATTCTTGTATTTTCTTTACATAATATGACTCAGACATTTACATCGTCTAAATTGCAGCTGCATGTAAGCGTGTAACCATTTTGTGACATTTTCAACCAATCACAGCATAAGTTTTAATATTTATGAATATTAAATATAATTGTAGGTACAAAATTTTTGGCGAATATGTTTATTAAAAAAATAAAATAAAAAAAACTGTTGAATGCGATGAACTTATGTTTCATGTGTGTCTGTCCGATCATCCTAAAATAACTCAATACTTTTTTTAAATGTCTGATTTTACTTTTCAAATGGGTGTAACTCTGCTCAACTTTTAGGTAGAACACATTGTGAGGATTTACATTTTATCATAAATATGTGTTTTAAACTTAACCTGACTGAGCCATCTCTACCAATTGGTTGAAGTATACTATGCTTAAAAAATTCATTAAATTATGATGTTTTTTTAACAACATGCTTTTTTTAATTGCTTTGAAGCATACCACAAGAAATTGAACTATATAAATACTTTGCACACACACGTTCACACACAAAGACATTGTTAATATATGTTTAACCATGAACCAACATCTCAACCATTTGGAGGAGGACTATACTGGGGCCTGAGTTGCTTTAAAAGAATTTCCGGAAATAACAAATTCCTGCCAAACATACAAAAGATGGCACCACCCCAGTAACAAGAAATTAAAAATACAGCTGGGTACAGTGAGGGCAATGTGGTCAATCTTCTTTTCAAACTGTAGCTGTAGCTTTTCTAAGTAATCACATTTTCTGGCATTAAAGAATGTCCTGGCTTCAGCACTTCACCAGCTGATGGAATCCACCTGAGGCTCAAGATGGCATTGTCAATTAACTCTTATCTCTCAAATGTTTGGATTGGAGTCTGTGCTGAATAAAAACCATCTGCCAAAAGAGACGCTTGTTTTCTCTCAAAATCTGGCTGAACAAATACAGAATGTAGTAAATCCTCCTCTCCTGATCTATACTGGGTTGTTCTGAGTCAATTGCCTTCCATGACAAATGGGAAATGACAGATTTATACCGATCCCAGAGCAATCAGATGCTGATCACACTGATCACTTGCACCAAGCTCATTCGCTTTGTATATGGTTCTATACATAAACTAACCAGTCCATAATAAATTCAGTAAATGATAAACAGTGGAGGTCCTGTCATGGGGTTTATCAGTTTCTTAGCAACTATAAACACACAATAATAAACCTTAAATATAACCTCATGATTGACCCACACTCCAAGCCTCAGACAAACATTCTTTTCTGCTAAAGAGAGTCAACTAGTCTAGAATAAAGCTACTGAAGTCAAAAGACTTCAAACTGACACACGCATTCGGGAACACATCGGCGGAGAATTAAAGGTAAAAAAAAAAAAGAAAAACACAATAGAAACAAGTTAGAAGTGGCTGTTAAAGTGTACAGTGTGACAATTCAAGTGCTTTTGAAGAGCCAGATGTTTTACATTCATCATTATTGTGGTGTGTGTGTGTATGTCTGGGTGTGTGTTGTTTTCCCTAGCGGAGAGGTGAGCAGCTTATCACACAGTAAAGAGAGAGATTAGCGAGCATTCACTTGCTCTCCGAAAACCCATGCCAGATGGATGCCGGCCCATAACCTGTCTCCAGTGTGTGTGTGTGTCTGTGTGTGCTGATAAATAGATAAATACATACAAGTAAATAGTAAAAACAACCAAAAGGAATTAAAGAAAAACCTCATAAATGTATGGAAGGATGGACAGACAAACAGACAGATAGATACCTTTGCTGCAAATATCCACAAAATGTTAGATAATTGCTCCAGAACATTATTTATCTCACTGTAACATGAAGGCCCTGTCCCAACTTGTGCACTAACGTCTAATGTCCAAGTAGACACTTTGGTCAATGCTTTCCTTCAGTCTGATGCAGTGGTTTTATATACACAACGCTTTGTTCTTGGCCCACATTCACAGTCAAGAGGTTTAATTTAAGAGTGCAGTTTCATCTGCTTTGAATCAGTTAAAAGGCACAGTGACGGTACTGGTGAGATTCCTTTAGAATCCTTAAAAATTATATGCCATTTAGTACAGGGCCTAAATCACCTCCAGCATTCTGCTACAAATCTGTCTACAACTTCGGATGGTACAGTGTAACAGTGGACAGTACCATACTACACTGATGGAAAGATGCATCCAGTTGTCCACAAAGGCTGCCCCTGTAACGTTCTGACATTTAGCTCTGCTTTTTAGTTTTATTCATTTTCAACTGGTCACGTAGTGTCCCGATGCACAATCGAAAGTCTGTGTAACATCACCAAAGAATGGCACATAGAATGTTAACTAGATTAGATCATGTGATTTTGGTGGAATCTTCCCAGACTTCCATTACTTTTTGGCTAGATTTTACTGCGGTGCAAAGGATGGTCACTCATCATGTCTCGGCTGATCTGAGGCATTTGGGACAAGGCTGAACAAGTGTGCATCTTATACACAGAGCACCATTGTACTGACCACTCTTAGGAAATACAGAGCGAGGGGAGGGAGAGAGAGATAAACAGAAAGAGGAAGTTAGTTAGATAGATAGATAGATAGATAGATAGATAGATAGATAGATATTAAAACAGAAGAGGTAGACAAAGACAAAGAGGTACAAAGAGCAAGGAAGAGAGACAAGTATTGGGACAGACTGACAGATGAAATGAGCCAGACAGAAGTCAAAAAGAGATAGAAATAAAGAGAAGTAGAAGGAAACAAACAGTGTGTCAGAGAGAGAGAGAGAGAGAGAGAGAGAGAGAGAGTGACAATAAGAGAGAAATACAGCTTGTGAGCTAGCTTGCTAGCTAAACAAAGTCAGATAGATAGATAGATAGATAGAATCTAAGGAAACGAAGGTGTGTGTGAGTGAGAGAGAGAGAGAGAGAGAGAGAGAGAGAGAGACGGTGCTTTAAGAAGAGAAGACAGAAGCAGGACAGTGACAGTAAGCAGCTCGCGCGCACCAAACTCCTTTGTTCTCGGGCCTGAAACGTAACTGAATTACGCGCGTGCAGTAATCTGATTTCGACACGTAGCCAATCGAATTCGGAACAGCTTCGATTCCGTGTGTATGGTGTGTGTGAGAGAGAGAGAGGGAGTATGTGCGCGCGCATTCCTGTGCTTTAACAGCGAGAGCGCGTGCTCGTCTCCTCCCCCCGGAGCCGTGCAGTGGTGCGCGCGCGAGCCATCAGGGTCACATGTTTGTCATGAACTCTCCCACAACCCAGCACTGCATGATCACACGTGCATTCAAAAATAAATAAATAAATAAAATAAACACCACGACGTGTTTAATGAACACCTTTCACATCCTGGTATATAAGAGTTCACAACATTGTTAGTATACCGTGTGTATTTATTTATATATACATTTTAATAAACCGGCTTCAGGCGCTCGAGACAGATGGGCGGAGCACGCTGCACGTTTCGGGTTAACGCTGCACGCGCGCTCATAGCGCATGTGTTCACGTACTTACAGTATAGAGAATAGAAGAAGAAGAGCGCATACTGTACACACACACACACACACACACACACACCGCGCCCAATGCAATCCCGCACTCGATCTTAAACCCCGGACCGTCCGACCTTGAGCTGCAGTGACGCCTCATAAAGCGCACAGGATCCGATGCTCTGTGTCTGCGATCCGCTCTAACGGCTCTGAGATCCAGCCGTGCACGTGCTCGGAAAGGGGGGAAAAAATTCGCATGCACTCACATCCGCTCGGCTGGACTCAGCAGCCCGCCTTCCACCATCATACTGGGGAGGAAATCCAGACTGTAGCACGAAGACATTGATGCGATCTCCTCTTCCACAAGCGTGTAGTAGTCTGCAGACGCGTGCCACCCAGCTCGCGCCTTCCTTTCCGTTGCCTTTCAACCCCCGGTGTGTCCTGTCCTGTCCCAGTGTGTGTGTGTGTGTGTGTGGGACGGAGCAGCGAGACGGAGAGGGACAGGTGCAGCCGTACACAACACTGAGCACTCACATTCTCACGTGTTTACACACTCCTCCTCCACCACCACCACCACCTCCTCCTCCTTATTCACTAGACTTCTTCAACCCCTCTCAGTATACAAACACATGCAAGAAGTAGACACCCACTGTTTATTGATAAAAATGCATGCACCAAAATGTGTTGCTATTACCATCACCGTTTCCTCTTTTCTTTTTTTTTTCCAGACTGGAACAGACCCATCTTTAAGACATTTCTGATTGGTCAGTCTGATGGTGGATAGATAAGAATCATGACCCGTTTCTATCCTTAACAGAACTTCAATTAAAGCAAACATTGCATGTACACACACACACACAGACCAGAGGCAGGCATTGAACCCTTGACCCTGGAGGTGCGAGGCCACAGTATTAACCACAACGCCACTGCGCTACCACATTACAGTAGATATCTCACTCATCCTCTGACCCTGGAGAGGGTGCCAATCTATTGCAGGGCAAACATATACAGTACACACCCGCTCTTTCACATACTACAGGCAATCTGGGAACGCCAATTAGCCTAATCTGCATGTCTTCGGCCTATGGGAGGAAAATGGAGTACCCTGATGAAAACCCACCAAGCACATGTAGAACATGTAAACTCCACACATACAGACCCGAGGCGGGACATTATAAATAATTTTTATTAAATATAA
This sequence comes from Channallabes apus, assembly GCA_030522415.1. NCBI lineage: Eukaryota > Metazoa > Chordata > Actinopteri > Siluriformes > Clariidae > Channallabes > Channallabes apus. Next base: position 22,647,985 of record CM060114.1, read on the forward strand.
AGCCATACATGCATTCTTCACTGTCTGATTTTTTTAATCAATTGTAGCCTACATACATTATGTAGGTTATGCTAAGGATCAACTCTGTGAAGCTAACATCTCATGCAAGTGCAAGCGAAGGTTTCTGATTTGAAAGCATCTGATCAGATTTATGATCAAAATGAATAAAATTGTAACTAATGCAATATTTTCTAATACATATATCAGTATAAGATGAGTATGTTTTGTGCCCGCATTAATAAGACAAAATTCACTTTATATAGTATAAGTCCTTTAACACACTCGTTTTAAAGAATTGTATAGTTGTAAAGAAAATATATTGCATTAGTCCATGCTTTATCATGAACATACAGTTGAATTTTCCCTTAAAGAGACATTGCAAAATGTGTGTAAATGCTATCAATTTTAGTCCTGGGTTCAGCTTTTTTTTAAAAACCTGTAAAAAACGGAATAAATTACAATCAATTGATCTTTAGTTCTAACAGGAAAGAGTGATTCGAGCTTTTCTCTGTTTGACAGGATCGGCAATACCTTTGGTTTACAAATATCAATAGTAAGGAAATAATCGAGAACCAAGCTTTACCACTGACATCACATTTATTGAACTCCCTGCAATTTCTTCATCCAATATATTGAATGATATTTTTCAACCAAAAAAAAATTGGTTGCTGGTTAGATAAAATAGTAATCTTCTATAATAATAACCCAGTGCGTTGATAACACCTACTCGGATCAACTTGCTACACATAATCTATACGTAGGGGAGACCGGGTATGGTTGTAACATGGGGAGAGTTTTAACACCCCCAATTCCACCAATCAGGGATAGGATAAGAGTCATATGATCATTTCAGTGTTTACCCATTTCCTCCCTAAACCCACATGGTGGATATCAAGGCTGGGAACAAATACATGCAGATTCTATTATTAAAAAACAGATTTTGAGGTAAGAAAGTAATTTTTTTGTCCAAGACTATATTTTGTTTAGTATTTATACTATTGCAGATAAAATCATATAACTTATATTTGATTAAATTGTAGTTTCTTAGGTAAAATGTGATTCATTTATCCCTTGCTAATTTCAAACCACACTCCTACTACAGCTAGCTAAACAATGGCTAAGAGGAGTGGGGTGGGTTGTAACATGTCTTTAACAAGTGTTACAACCATCCCCTTACATACAACTAAGGACAGTTTCCTGATTTTAATCATTTTACAGAATGCCTAGACAATGGAAAAGAACGACTGAAAGAGGTGTGCCTGCCAGTGTTTTAAAAACAGCATCTAATGAAGTCACAAAGAAGGGCAAGTCAGTCAGGTCAGTTGCGAAGGCACATGGGATCTGCCATGTAACATTGAGCAGATACTGCAAATCACTTCAGAAGCTGAGAGTTTGTTCTAAAGGCAGAGCAGAGGACAAAGTGGTGGAAGCTGAGAAAGGAAGAATGTTGTGTAGTCTTTAGGGAGGAGTTGAGACAAGCTATGGGTGGTAAGGAGGTGCTTTCAGTTGACTGGACAACTACAGCCAATGTGATCAGGGAGACAGGTAAGAGGGTACTTGGCGTATCATCAGGTAAGGGCAAAGTGGACAAGGAGACTTGGTGGTGGAACAAGGTGGGTCTGCATCAAGAATCGGCTCTAAGTCCCTTTTTGTTTGCTCTGGCGATGGACAGAATGACAGATGAGTTTAGACAGGAGTCTCCATGGACTATGATGTTTGCAGATGACATTGTGCTTTGTAGCGAGAGCAGGGAGCAGGTGGAGGAAAATTTGGAGAGGTGGAGGTACGCTCTGGAAAGCAGAGGAATGAAGGTTAGCCGCAGCAAGACGGAATACATGTGTGTGAATGAGAGGGACCCAAAAGGAACGGTGAGGCTACAGGGAGCAGAGGTAGAGAAGGTGCAGGACTTTAAGTACTTAGGGTCAATGGTCCAGAGCAATGGAGAGTGTGGAAAGGAGGTGAAGAGGCGGGTACAGGCAGGTTGGAATGGGTGGAGAAAAGTTTCAGGTGTATTGTGCGATAAAAGAGTATCAGCGAGAATGAAAGGAAAGGTGTACAGGACAGTGGTGAGACCAGCAATGCTCTACGGCTTAGAGACAGTGGCACTGAAGAAAAGACAGGAGGCAGAGCTGAAGATGTTGAGGTTCTCTTTGGGAGTGACAAGGATGGATAGGATCAAGAATGAGTTCATCAGAGGGACAACCCATGTGAGATGTTTTGGATATAAAGTCAGAGAGGCCAGATTGAGTTGGTTCGGACATGTTCAGAGGAGAGAGTGTGAATATATCGGTAGAAGGATGCTGAGGTTGGAACTGCCAGGCAGGAGGTCTAGAGGAAGACCAAAGAGGAGATTTATGGATGCAGTGAGAGAGGACATGAAGTTAGTTGGTGTGAGAGAAGAGGATGCAGAGGATAGGGTTAAATGGAGGCAGATGATTCGCTGTGTCGACCCCTGAAAGGGAACAGCCGAAAGACAAAGAAGAAGAAGAAGAAGTTCTAGCAGACTCACACACAGCACCTGAGTCAAACTTAAAGTGGATTTGAGTTATGGTCAGTCACAGACAAAGACATTGTTCTGTGGTCTTGTTCTTTTATTTCAATAAAACCTCTTTTTGAAGCATACAGCATGGTGTGGTCAATGTTTTTGCTTCTTTTGTCTAACTGTTACAACTCACCCCAGCATGTGTTACAACCTACCCCGGTGGTGGGGTAGGTTGTAACAAAGGAACACCATGTATTTGTCATGAACTCACAAGGTCTGTGATATTCTTGCAGAGATTTGATTTAGTGCCGTTTGTAGCAAACAAATGTGGGTATTTTGTATAAAAGTTTAAAAACTCTAGCTCAAAAATTTTGTGAGTTATAGGTAGTAAAGCAAAAAGTGTTACAATCATACCCGGTCTCCCCTACATCATCAACGATACAGATGCTGATATTAAAAACGCTACAGTGTTCCAATTAACCAGACACCCTCCTACTGTATATTTAACAATCAATGTGTTTTAAGTGTTCCATAAAAAAACAACAGGTACATTTATAAATGTATATATGTATATGAATATCGAATACTCGCTTAACATGTCCTTTTCCCCCTGGTAAATTCATGTGCTGTAGTGCAGTTAATTCTACTGTGCAAGAGTTCAAATCCAGTTCAATCAAAAGTGTACGCTTTAATGCAGGAACACAATCAACCCAAGATACTGTCGATAGATAGACAGATAAATAGATAGATCGATCATTTTCGCTGGACATGGAACCACGAACAGTTAGAAAAAAAACAATAAAAAGCTGTATGTTATTGTACCATTAGGCGAAGGAGTAGATATATACTGAAACGTTTATTTTTGTTCTTCAGGATCATGTCTGATCATGTGACCATGGACTGGATGAGCTACTTTGCTTTTGTTTCTCCCCCTCTTCTGTACCTCCCGGGGGCAACCTTTTTTTTTTTTTTTTTTTTTTACTTCAGCTTCTTTAGCAGGAAGTGGGTCATGGGAAACACACAGACAGACAGACACATACATAAAGAAACATCCTTCTACAACCCACAGCTATCTAACCGTTTAACCATCTGTACCATCTAAGGCCATGAATCCTACAGTGCGTCATTTACTATAATCTTGGAGTGTACTTAGCCAATATTTACATTATGATTCGGCTCTGAAACCAGCGGTTGAGATATATCTGTTGTTATGATAAGTAGCATTTCACATCACACCTTTGTAGCCGTGTTGTTTTTTCACCAGTGTCCAGGGTGCATTTTGCAAATATGGAATCAATGGTTATTCATCGATCGTCATGCTTCTGATTTTCACAGAGTGTCCTTTTAATCTGTCTTATTGTCCCTTCAGTCAATTCTACATACAGTAGCAAACAACCAGAGTGCTTCATTAATCCTTGGCGTGTTTTTATAGAGGCCAGAAAGCTATCCTTGAACTCACGCTTAACCCTCAACCGAGCTACACTATGCTTCGGCAACATCATGCAAAAATGCTGTAAATGCATTAAATGTATATTTGTAGACACATAAATCCTTTGCACAAATAAAAACATGACGTTTTTTTTTTTCTGGCAACATTAGACTAGTGGGGCCGTTTCTCAAACACGCATGCGGTACGATTGAGAAAACTCATAACATGCCCTCGGAACAAATGCAGTTATTTCGACAGTCATTCTAACAAACGACTAAAACCGTATCTCATGGAGAAAAATAGTTATTAACAGTAATATCTCAAATGCATGGTCTCTATGAGTGTCACTTCCAGTTTAATGAGCATAGCTTCTATGCAAATCCAATTAAGACAAGGAGGCGTGGCCTGTATACACGCCAGTCCCAGAGAATCTCCACAAGAACAGCAAAAACCGCTTATTATGGATCCATTAATCCATCCATCTAGGAACCTCTGTAGTCCAACTAGGGACTGTGGAGGCCAATGGTGACCATTGTATTTATTCCCATTTCTACAACAGTGGTAGGACTGGGAATTGGGAACACCAATGAGCATAATCTGCTTGTCTTTGGACTGTGGGAAGAAAACCAAAGTACCCGGAGGAAACCCACCAAGCACGGGGAGAACATGCAAACTCCAGGAAGGCTGGAATCGAACCTGGACTCTAGAGGTGCAAAGCCTTATTACTGATCATACAAAACATGTGCATATTGTCATCAGTAAATTATTAAACGAGAACAATGGAATTTCTTTTGGCCATCCAAAAAACTTCTTAAACAATAACCACTGATATTTGTCCTTAGGCTAAACAAGTTTTTTTTTTTTTTTTACCACAGGTTTAGCCATGTGATCTCTGCATGCATAGCCGTGCAGATATCATTGTGTCTCTAAGCAACAATAACAACACCAATATATAACACCCCTCCTGTCAGAGAAGCAGTTACATGTATAGACAGGTCTGGGAGACAGCAGATACATACACTGTATAAACTGTTTCTTTTCGTGTCTTGAGGGCAGGCTACCTTGAGTTTCCTATATCGCTGAAATATTCCTTGCTTGTCAGCAGAAAGTCTAAATTGGGTCAATATTTATTTGCACCGAGCCTCCCTGCTTTCAGTACAAACTGCCTCTATTAGCAGCGCTAACGCATCGATATCCAGACCTGCCTTAACGAGCTCTCTGCAGAAGAAACATGGGAGCTCGGGGTAATTTTATTAATGCGTGTGTACGTATTTGCTCTTTGAAACTCTTGAATTGCGAGCTTAATCTAGCATGCTATTTCCAAGACGCTCCACAAATGCTTAATTTAACTCGAACACGGATTGGTAATATTTCACGCAAGTGCCGTATTTTCACAGCGGGATAATGGAGGCGAAAAAAACAGGCAATTTGATGAATTCAGAGCTTTTCTGATGGATTCTCGGCTCTTAAAGCTAAGAAACCCGGGCTATTGGAAGAAGCTAGGGAGGAATAAGCAGGATTGGAAGAATATGGGGCACTTTCCTTAGGCTTGCCATTTATTATTTAACTCGAGTGCAGCACCCTCACGGAATATGTCTCTGCGTGAGCGCGTGTGTGGGTATTATCGCAAATCAGCTTCCTCTACAGGGAGCCAGGACCTTCAGTGTTTACCGGCGGAATAGGTGAAATGGTACGATAAGCACAATGGTTTCGGGTGTATCACTATATTGCCTGATAACAATTTCCTACTGTCAAATGGAGCAACATTACATTTTTTTATTGCACCACAGCTACGAGGTTCCAATTAATAGGGTCTTTACGCCTCAACACCTGCAGGCATGGCTTGAGCAAGTGGAAATAAATCCTATTCTATTATGTTCGTGCCACTTATACCTGACACTATAACCTGTTGGTGAACCACTGCAAAATAAGAAAAAAAAAGAAACCTTGACAGTTGTTACATCCATTCTCAAACACACTAAATTAATGCTTTGTTTTGTGTTGAACTGTACTTACTGTAGAATACATAATGGCACTAAATTCAGTGATAAGTTAATTGCTAATTATTTATTTATTATTTTGTATTTTTTTTTAAACCTCCTCTTCTGTCTAGTACATTCTGTTTTTTAATGACTTTTTTTATAGTCAGCACAAATCGTTAAACACTGTTAATGCAGATTAATGTCTGGTTTGTGTAACCATTCCTACAGCTGCCGATACTTAAAAGTCCTAAATTAATGTTTAACACGATCACGATTAGCCTTAGGCAGACGTTTTCAAGAGCCATGTACAAAAATTTTCCTTTTTTATTTCGAACATAGCCGTTCCAAATCTTCATCTCTCCGGCACTTCATTTTCATTAACCCCATCTTCCATGCGTCCCTACGTTATCTTCGACGCACCCCTGCTTCCATCTTCCTCCATCACCCTGTCTGTCTTTTCTTTCGGGGTTTATGAACGCTGAATCTGAAAGCTGTTTGTCACTGCTGTAATCCCTTTATACGCGCAAGACAATAGAATCCACCCCCCCCCCCCCCCCCCAAGGAGTCACGCTCCCATTCTGTCCCTCGTTCCTTTCTCTCTTCCTCTTTGTCTCTCCCCTCGCACGGTTCAAAGGTCACTCTTTTGGCATTGTTAGCGCTGCCCTCCCTCTCATTTTCAAAAGACGCTGGCTCTTTGTGGAGCTGCTTTGGGCGAAGCCCCACCCTAACGCTCTATGCCTCTTTCTATCCCTCGTTCACCTCTCGCTCTCTCTCTCTCCCTCGCTCTCACCATCTCCCCTGGGTTTGGTCCCAGCTGGCCTGTAACACATATTGATTGACCATGTAGGAGGAGCCTGCGAGTGAGAGATGGGGAGAAAGCGAGGAAACAAGAGGAAATGAGAGCGAAAGGAAAAGAGAGAGAGGAGAAGAGAGAGACAGACAGCAGGCCCTACAGGCTGCAAAGCACAGGGACAAAAATAGCATACCCAGAAGTTCGAATCGCAGACGGAGAAGCGGAGAGAGAGAAAGAGAGAGAGAGAGAGAGAGAGAGAGAGAGAGAGGGATCTAAACAAGCAATAGGGAGATGGACGTATGAGTGTGTGCATGCAGGGGTGTGTTTCATATAGACTTATCTTTCTGCAGCTGTAAAAATCTAGAAATGTGATTTTTTTTGTATTTCATATGTATAATTTCATTCATATCCAATTCTGATGCCGCGGCATGCTAATAACTAGAGACAAGTGAGTATGGCCGGATGGACACCTTATATTAACCCCGTTCTAGAGGGGCGGGGCTAAACGGAGGACTGTTACAGAGATGAGGATGCAGATCCAAATGGAGACAATAAAGTGTTTCTAATAAATGTTGCATATATCATAATTCAGACAATTATTTGTACTGGTTCTGGAATTATGAATAGGGAATCCGTACGCCTGAATGTACATTGTGCGATTTCAGATACGAACTCCAGTGGAAGGATGCGTATGTGCGAGATTATGCATGGTCCTGTATACAGGATGAATATATTTGCATGAACAGATTCACCACCCACTGTATACACTTGCTACCACTCATGAAATGCCTGTATGTGTGTGTGTGTGTGTGTATATATATATATATATATATATATATATATATATATATATATATATATATAAAACTGTGTGTGTGTGTGTGAGAGAGAGAGACTGTGTATTCATTGGTGCGTACGCTCATGAATATTTGATGAACTCATGGATTATGCAAAGCAGCCGCCAGACTCATTTGGGTTTCTGAATAAGCACAATGGATTTAGAAAGCACGACCTAGAACAACTTTAATAGATCTCTCTTTCACATATACATATAAAATAAAATACACACTCAGTGTTTGTGTCCATCCACACACACACACAAAAACATGTGTGAGATTACTAGAGTGATATAGTAATGAGATTATTATCAGAGACATGCAAGGACACACGCCAGAATCCACCATGATGAGATTAATATCTAACCGTGCGCCCACAGTCATAAACACACACACATACATACACACACATCACAATCCAATAAAGGATTTTGATTTTGAACGATTGCTCAGACTCAGGATCACTATTCTGTGTAATATTCATCCATACCTCATTCTGTATAGGCTGTCACCAGGCAGGATAACACATGTAGGCCACAAACACAGACACATGCTATGAATCTGTACAAACGCACAGTGGCAGACAATAATAGAGAAATGCAGACAAATATTTGAACAACTGATCGAATTAAGTAATTTCCGCCTTCCTTCTTTCCTTCCTTCCTTCTTTCCTTTCCTTTCCGCTCCTTTCCTTTTTTTTGCTGGAGTTGCATCAGATGCCTTGCCTTTCTAGGTCACTTGAAATAAACCAAACAGAAACAGTTTAAGACAAACAACACGTTCTCATCTTCTTCAAGATGCACTCGGTTAGCAATTTACCTCAATGATCCCCGGTAAACATCTAATCAAGTTTAATGTCTGAATGTTCAAACTTTGATTAATTATTTCTTTAATTAAAACAGTTTGTATAACATGACAAATCCCTCCAAAAAAAATGCTCTAAAATCAAAACAAATGGAAGGGAGTTAAAAAAGAAAAAAACATGCAAAATTTTCCTGAACATTGCTGAACGTTTCTGGAAGCCATAATTAATCACGTAAATATGGCTCGTTATAATATTTGAGAAAGAATCACATCTGACACTGAGTTTTAATGAAAGAGAAGCAAAGAAACTGTAACATTCTGAGATGCTTGGTTGTTTATGTAACAACCTCAGCAGCGACCTAATTTCCACTCAGCATACAGTACAGCATCACCAGTATACTAATCACCGGCCTGATCATCTGCACATGTTTCTCAGTTAGATATTTTTTAGACTTTTAGACTATGATTTTTAGCTAACTGTGTGGCTTAACAAACAAAAAACATTCCTAAGGTACATGGAATGGACTGAAAATGAGAAGCCAGGAAAACTATTTCTCAAGACTACATTAAAAATACAAGAAAGTCTGGCGGTTTGGAAGCAAAAGTACAAAGAAAAAAAAATGAAGGCTGGTTCAAGAGTTTTGCACAGCACTGTATTTGATGTCTCTTATTTCATGTACATTATGAGCGAAAATCAAAATATTTGATAAGATTTGCTGAACACATCTTTCTGCAAAAATCTTTTCATTTCACTCAAAGACCTCAAATCTGCGATGTGCGAATCTCAAGGCGAAGGTTGTACTAAATTAAATTTTTTTTAAGTATTTCAGATTTCAATACAAATGCCCAAGTGCATCACTTTAGTTTATTAGTGTTGATGGGATCACTTTTATTGAAAAATATGGAAAAAAATTATATAGAATGCCCTTCTACTGTACATATGTGTAGGCATAAACAACTGTACACGGTGGTACAAGTTTACATGTAATTCTGTAAGTACATAGTAACGTCATCAATTATCTTGATTATATATATAGCAGCACAACATAACTGGGCCCTACTGTAGCTCAACCCTCCAGTAAAGCTCATTCACCATAAACCAAATCACCATAAACATTTACAGACCTTATGTATAAACCTTACACAACATATTAAAGCATATCAGACTGTCCTGATACAGGATATATCCTGATATATATCCCCTACAGTCTGTATATGACTAGCAGATATTTTCAACATTTTCATCTACCAACAAACTTCTGTGTAAATACTGTATATGGAGAAATGTGTGGGTTATTGAGCTTCCCATCTCTGTCTCTTTTTCCTCTCTGTCATTTGTATATTGGACAATGAACATGTGTGCATACATAACATTAGATTTTTACAAAGAATTCCTATTACCATTAAACATAATATAATCAGTCAGTAATGTGGAAAAATATGAAAAGTACATACTGTAACAGACCAGAATAAGGAAACAAGCATGATTATTGGGTTATAATTTCAGATCCTAGTGATGACTCTGGTGAGATGTTATATGAGAACGACATACTGTAGCTATTTGAGTCAGCTCTTTTACTAGAACGTTGAGAGCTAACCGCCATACTGTATATAAGAGAAGAAACAGTAAGATATACCTATTATGAGGTTTCTTTTTTTTTTCTCATTCAATTAAATGCTTTTTGTCTCATAAGTATAAAAAATAAAAATACATATCAAGGATTGAAATACCCTGATCAGCCATAACATTAAAACCACTTTAAGGATTTGGGTTCCTTTTTTGCCCCCAGGGCAGCTTTGGTTCTTCGGGGCGTGGCTACACAGTACCCCTGGTGTCAGGCACTAGGATGTTGCCTGTGGTGCTCCATGGATCGGACCATGGATCGTAATTGGATTGAGAGCTGGAGGTTTGGTCGGCAACCTTGGGCGCTTTGCCTGTTGGGCCACGTACATGGCAGGCTATGATGCACTGGGTGTTCTGATACCCATCTGTCGTGGCAGCATTTCCTGTTTTAGCAGTTTGTGCTGCATTGTCTTTTCTGTGTAATGCGACCAGACAGGCTTCAGTCCCCAAGGACATGGGTGAGCCTTGTGTGCCCATCATCCTGTCACCAGTTTACCGGTATATAATTTATTAGTAAATTTTATTCAGTTCGCCTGGCAGTGGTGTTAGTGTTATTGCTGATCGGTATAAATATTTTGTGTTACATACACTTGTACATTACTTATTTATCGGTTAATAAAAGTCCAAATTAATGATAAGAAATACCTTTTTTTTAAATATATAGCTGTTCTGAAAATACTTTTTATATCATATTTATATTGATTTCCACCACTTTTTATCATATATTGTAGGTATAAAAGGGTTAACAACAAATGGGAAAAAAATGTGGTTCAGTCTCAAATCAGCTAACAAGAGCCCCTAAAAGACCCAGAGAGATTTCAACTGGAGTGACTTCTGGCCCAGAGCAGTCGACCGTAACTGGTTTAAGTGGATCAGCCTTGGGTAAAAACGACAGAGGCTTTGTCTCTAGATGTTTTACATTCGTTAGCAAGATGAGTTGCTTTCTTTCCTTTCTCTCCTTTCTTGTTCTCTGCCTGTTTTCTTTCCTCCTGCTTCCATAAACCTTGCCTGTCTCGCTGTATCTCATCAGCTAACCCGGCTATCTCTCTCTTTTCTCTCTTGTGTTCTCCTCATTAGTGAAAAACCCAGGGAGCAGCGGTCACAGATTCTCATTTATTTTCATTTTCGAAACTTGCGAAGCTTCACTGAGCCTTCAGTTCTACAGCAGTCATTCTGGAAACACACACACACACAAAACCAGAAATGTTCAAACCAAATACCCACTATATATCTGTACGCCTGTTTTCTATCCACATATTTGGTTTTCTATCCTCATCCCACATACACGCATGAGAGCAAGCTAGCATAACACACACTTGTTTAAACATAACCGCTAGTACTTTGCCTCATCACAATGGCAGGGTTTACAAGCCACTAAATACAGCCTACAAATCCCAACATCTATAACAGCGGTTTTAACAGGGCTCGTAAGTGCGGCTTAAGAATGGAAATGTAGTTTTTCTTGCCCGTGAGGTACAAAGCATTGAAAGGATTAGAAATAACATCCGTCCTGTGCAGCACAACATGCTTTTCACCTCCATACACTCACAGGATTAGAACAAGCAAGACAATATATGACATGTTCTCTCTGCACTGTTAGTTACATTTCTCACGATCAGCTATAATTATAGACACTGAGCCTGTAGGCACCTACAGTAAATCAATTTTTAATCGTGATAAGGTTACTGGCAGAAATCAATAGACTTATTGCTATAGAATGGTATATTGTGTCATACAGCTGTAAGGTGACTATTACATCCGTTTTCTCTGCGGTTTTAATTTGAACTGTATATTACTGTTACGCATAGAATCATAAATCATGTTTCAGATGTGAATCTGTTGAAAACACCTAATTGTGGTAAGATGATACCCAACACATGGACAGGAAAGAATCTTTCATATACAGTATATCCTCAACACACCTACACGGAGTGGTAGGCACGGACGGTACTGTTTGACATATCCATACTGGAGGCAGTTGATTTATAACCGCAGCAAACAACTGTGTGCAGCGTGTGTGTGTCAGGAGGCGTTGGCTACAGTCATTGGGGAGATTCATGGTCCTGTGGGGCATATTTAAAAGCCATTTAGTAAGAGTGCACTCAATGAGCTGGAAGCCATAAATCCACCTCTTTAAACCAACATGCCCTCCTTCCAGCCAACACAACTGTCCTGTTCTAGTCCATCTCTGATAACCCTATACCCCATTACACTCAAATAAACTACATCCTAAGACTCCTATACCCCATTACACTCAAATAAACTACATCCTAACACTCCTATACCCCATTACACTCCAATAATCTACACCCTAACACTCCTATACCCCATTACACTCAAATAAACTACATCCTAACACTTCTATACCCCACTACTCTCCAATAAACTACATCCGAACACTCCTATAATCAGTACACTTCAATGAACTACATCCTAACACTCCTATACCCCATTACACTCCAATAATCTACACCCTAACACTCCTATACCCCATTACACTCAAATAAACTACATCCTAACACTTCTATACCCCACTACTCTCCAATAAACTACATCCGAACACTCCTATAATCAGTACACTTCAATGAACTACATCCTAACACTCCTATACCCCATTACACTCAAATAAACTACATCCTAACACTCCTATACCCCATTACACTTCGATAAACTACATCATAACGCTTCTATACCCCAGTACACTCCAATAAACTACATCCTAACACTCCTATACCCAATTCCACTCCGATAAACTACATCTTAACACTCCTATAATCATTACACTTCAATGAACTACATCCTAACACTCCTATACCCCATTACACTTCGATAAACTACATCCTAACACTCCTATACCCCATTACACTCAAATAAACTACATCCTAACACTCCTATACCCCAGTACACTCCAATAATCTACGCCCTAACACTCCTATACCCCACTCCAATGAACTACAGTAGATTCTAACACCCCAATATTTTTATATTTATATCTCCTCATTCGACCACCCCATACCAAATGAACAACTAATAACCTATATTCTAACACATCTCTACTGCATTACATTTAAATAAACTACATTCTACAACTGCTACACAACCGATCATTACATGCCATTAAACTACATTCAAACACTCCTAAACTCAATTACACTCCACTAATGAACATTATATTATTTCTTCACCCAATTAAACTCCTTAAACTCTAATAATCTACATTAGAACACTCCTTTATCACATCATACTTCAATAAACTAAATTTAACTCCTGTATACCATGTTACAATCTAATAATATATACACTAACACTTCTATACCATATTACACTGTATAATTACATTATTACATTACTACAGTTCCAGTTACATCAAAAGCAGCACAAGGCAACAAAGACAACTGGATTTAACTACAGTGCACTGAACTACATTTAAACACCCAACAATTTCCTTCTGTCTTATTATATTTACTGTAATATACCATATTAAATACTGCACTCTAATAACTCCATAAACGCCTAACGTCCTCATTCCAAATATCCCCGTACACCATTGTACTCCAGAGCCACCTCTTTATTTTACACCAGCCCATTCAACACAACACAGTTATTGCTGAATTTTCACATTATACATCGGTTATTGACAATGAGAGAAAAAAGAAGGAGAGGGAGAGAGAAAGGGTAAAAAAGGGAAAAAACAAGCTGTGAAGTGGTTGACAGCCGCATTGTTGGGCTGTCCCATTGTCGACAAAGCTCTCAGCAGCTTATTCGTCCCTCCCTCCCTCCCTCGTTCCCCACTACTCTCTCTCTCCCTCCCTCCCTGCATCTCCCCTAAATCCCACTGTCTGAGAGACATGCAAACAAAAGCGGAACATGGTTCTGGCAGCAGGGTGAAGCTCTGCCCCCTCCCTCTCCGTTTTTTCCCTCTTCTCTTTCGCTAACCGTCTTCCATGCAAATATTAACGTCAGGAGAATAAGGTTTGGATTATATATGCTTATTTAAATGCAGATTATTAGAAACAAACATTTATGCATAAGAATGAAAAGTGATTTTTTTCTTTTCATTAAGAGAACAGGGTGAACATCTCAAAGAACAGTTGCTTCAAAACCCAGTTTTGACTGTCCCTCCTAAGTGCACTGCAAGTGCTTTCTTTCCTCTTGTCATACACACACACACACACACACTCACACACACATGCCATCCACCTGAAAATCTCCTCACATTATGCAGGTCTGATCTCCACTGCTGTCATGCTTAAATGGTGAGATAAAAAAGATACAAGCTGAAAATGTTACATTATGGAAAACCAACAACACAAACTCACACACATATACGTCCTACAGCGAGTGTGACATCCGTCCGTGTGTCTGTGTGTGTGTTACCTCAGCAGCAGCTCCTCACTGGTCCTCATGGTGACAGGGTTGTTGGTAGTGGAGGAGTAGCGCATGCCATCCACACACACACTAGGCACAAAGCCTCGTTCAGACGAGTGCTCCAACATCACTGTAACTTAACACGCGCGCACGCGCACACACATACACACACGTGCACTTTGCTGAGCACACTCACACACACGCACACCCACGGTCCTCACGCTTTCGACTATGTCCGTGCGCACACTTGTTCCAGTCTTTCTCTTTGCTTTTCTTTTTCTCTTTTGAATCCCGCCAACGTCCTCTCGTTCTCTTGCTCTCTGGTGCAGCACTCCCACACACTCACTCAGCCCTCACCCCAGCTCTCCTCCTCCCCTCCCTCTCTCTTTTGCTCTTTCACTCTGACTCTCTCTCTCTCTCTCTCTCTGCCATACTCTCTCCTCCTACCTCCCTCTGTCTGATTCACTCGGCTGTAATAACCCTTTCTGACAGCTCATGTTGTTGTGAACCAGTGTGGTAACACAGTATTGCCTGCTGTTGCCCCAGACGACTTGATTCAGGCTATAAGAACGCGGAACAACCTGACATCCTAATATATGACATGTTAACATCTGAAGTTAATAATGCATTTTTTAAGTTAATTATGCCTATTTAAATGTACAAGTGCCGTTCAAGTTAAATTTGGACCGATGAAATTTCTCGTGAATGAGACTCTTAGCTGCATTTGAATGGTGCGAACGTTTTTTAGAAGGACGTACATCGGCGAACGACGATCCTACCCGAGATGGTCGTTGCCATGAACATTCAGCGTGTGGAACACCTCATCCTTGACTTCTATCTATGAGAACTGTACACATGATCATTCAACAACACCACTTGCACATTATAGGAACTCGGTTGGGAGTCCTGACCTCGCTCCAAGCCATTTCCACATGTTTAGGCCATCAAAGAAGTTCCTGGGAGACAGACAGTATGATCATGGTGACGGTGTACTGAGAAATCTTTCTACCGTTATGGTGTCCAAGCACTGGTGAAACACTGGAATTGCATTAGTGTTGCAGTGGATTACAGAAAGAAATAAAGGTCGTTTTTAAACTGTGTTCAGTTATTCTGCACAATCAGAAGTCCTGGTTTGAACTGAATGCGCCTCATACATGGCATACTACTACTACTACTACTACTACTTCTAATAATAATAATAATAACATTAATAATGCATGGCTATATAATTATATACTTTAAACACTGCACAAAGTTACAGTATTTTAATTTAGTACTAATTTAAACTGTGGCGAATTTGAAATAGGGATTTCTCCAGTACAATAACAATATTTTTTATAATAAATTAATTTTCTTTTACAATAGTAATTTCTTTATATTTTACCTTTGTTATTATTATTATCCCTCGTCTATAATGTGGAAAGCCCGGGTTCGATTACCAATCAGTGCTCAAACCCTAGTCACTTGATTCAGTGCCGGTCCCAAGTCCGGATAAAATGGGAGGGTTGTGTAGAACCTGTGCCAAGCTGTGGCGACCCCCTTGCTGGCAGCACCAGAATGACCAACAACATTATTATTATAAAATGAAAATAATTGGTACACATGAAAATTTACATCATGAAATAGAACTTTGTATGTTCTGACTCTAAAATAACCCTTAAATTATTTTTAATTGTAAAGTTCAAAAATCTTTAAATGATACATTTCAGCTTTCAAATAGACCACTTCAACAGACTGAACTTTAAAAAAATTTTATAAATTACGGCTCAACTTATCTGTAATTAATGTCATATATCACATATTTTAATGCTAATTCTGGAAACACAGTGCCGGGGTTATATTATTGTATATTGTTTTGTTTAGTACCATCATATTGCACTTGTATTTTCTGATATACATTCATAGCTAATAGCTCATTAGCTTATAAAATTATACATAAAATAGAAATTATAAAGGAATTGTTGTTTTTTCATGTTATTTTGTTTAAGTAAAACAAATCAGCTTACTCTTATGCATCTCTCTCCAGATTAATGTTGTGTTCCACTCAGTTACTCAGACTGGTAGCGCATCGCATAACAATTTTCAGTTTCAGGGTCAATTTGAAATGGAACAAGTCCTAACCAAGTCCATGTTTAGATTTTTAAGAAAATAATGTAAGAACATTAGGAAGAAATCTTTAGAGGAAAGGGAAACCCATCCTCTTTGGCATGTGAGACTCTAGTGGAAAGGAGTACAAGTATGGGCCAAGGGTAGAACTGATAAAAACAAAGGGACTTGGCTCAAACAGAATAAAACCCCGTGTGATTCATTGTATTCGGAAACTGCTTTATCCTGGTCAGGGTTACAGTAGATCTGAAATCTAACCAGGAACACTGCGTGTAAAGCAGGGATACAGACTGGATTTTAGACCAACGTTTTGGAAAGACGGAAGAAAAAAAAATCCTGGAGAATCTTCCTTCCAATCTGGCAGAACGTTTAAAGTCACATTCTAATGATGTGGAACTTGTTAAGGCGGAACTTTAGCTATAAACTATATTCTGGTTAAATCTCTAAGTGAACTGTTACATCCCTCACATTATTATAATTTAATGGCAAAGTGGTGTTCGCATGGAATACTTTATTCACTTCGATCTGAGATAAACTGCCCGGCCAAAAAGAGGGAAAAAAAAGGTCACACACGCTAGTATTTTGTTTGTCTGCCTTTAGGCTTGATTACAGTGTGCAATGTGGTGGCCAGTTCATGTGTGAAAATGATTCCTTATGCTTCCAGAAAAACTCTTTTACAATTTAAGTCCTGGAATAGCCCATGCCTTGAGAGAGAGAGAGAGAGAGAGAGAGAGAACTCCACAGATGTGATATGCTGGTCGTTCAGGACATTCGGGTCATCTGACTTCATTTATTATGAACATATATCGTTGCTGAGCCTCGATCTGACCAACTACAGCGACCCCAGATCATAACACAGTCTCCAGAGGCTTGTGCAGTGGCCACTGTGCATAATGGGTGCATCTCTTCATGCACTTCCCTTCTTACCCTGAAGCACCCATCACTCTGGAATAGGATCATTGCTCTAATCTTTATGCTCTTTAAGTCGTTTTCTGTTTAGTCTGATTAACAAGTGGTTTTCTTATGTCCATATAGCTGTTCCAATTTTTGAGTTCTCATCAGATTAGGTGCGTTGAAATGCTCTTACCTTCACTATTACACATGGCTATGATAATTTGTTTTACCGATACAACTTCACAACTGTTTTAAGTGATCGATTGTGCTTTTTTATTTGTTTGTTTGTTGAGCACCAATCATTCAGACTTTAATAATACTTTGGACAGTTCCTAAACCTATTCCAGTCATTCCCGCAATCCCCATAGCTTCTTTCTTTTTTGAAGCAAGGGATATCTCTGTTTGCTTCCCTCATCCAGTAAAATCTGCTGTGTAAAATCTTCTTCTTGTGGAAGACACAATTGCTCAAGTCCCAACCCTATTAATGTGGAATTTTAAGGCGTTATTTTACCAGTCTGCAAATGATTACTCTTGTGCATAACCATTTTAGTCTGTCTGAAATCCTTAGTAATGAAGCAGGACCTGCTTCCCTGAAATCCTTGAGGTATTACTACTTCTAACAGGTAAAACCTGAAACAAGATGAATCTTAACATCCTGGTGTCTGTTTCTATGATCCCACAATTGAAGTGAATGATATGGGACATATTGCATAAAGCATATCGTTACATGAAAATAACCTCAACTGTCATTGTGTGTGTGCGTTTCACCCCTGATTTGCCTTTGTCAGCTCTTATCCTATACCTCCTTATTTGTAGACCCTCTCAATCTGGCGCTTCTGAAAAGTCTTTTTTTTTTTTTTTAACCGTAATTTTTTTAAATGCTTTATGGATCTTGCTTTCCTAGAAGTGGTTTAAGTCCAGTGATTCATTATGAGAGAAAATGAAAAGCAACAGTCTAAATTTACAGAGTTACAGTCTGATTTGCCTTAACTAACGGATAAAGTAATTTTCTTTCCAAACCATCTGCTCTTATGCATTCGCTTAGTCAATATAACTTAAGAATTTAAATGTTAACAATGTATTTTCTTTTCAACAACATGATTTGTACCTTTTTGTGCTCACCTAGTTTTCTGTGCTTCTGTTTTTTAGAGAGACACCTGTAGCTTGGGGTTAACATTTAAGCAATATGATTTAGGCTTACAGTCAGAGAAACACAGAAACCAGATATGAGGAACTTGACAAAACATGGACAACGGCTCAGGTTGCAAGATATTTGTATAACTTTGCATAAAACATTCCTCACACACATGGCCTATTGGTTAGCTTATTCTAAGTTACAGTGTACAGCTAGTTAATGTTTTAGAACAGAATATACAGATACTGTACTATAAAGATAAGGAAACATTGTACTTTGGCAAATTAATATATACTTCATTACATGTTTGGCTCAATTCCTCGCTAATCCAATGGCAGCAACTCAATGCATTTAGACATGTTGACATGGTTAGGAAGTTCAAACCGAGCCTCAGAATGGGGAAGAAAGGTCATTTAAGTGATTTTGAACATGGCATGGTTGTTGGTGCCAGACTATCTGGTCTTAGTATTTCTGAAATTGTTGATCTACTGGGATTTTCGCGCACAACCATCTCTAAGCTTTTCTAAAAAAGAGAAAATATCCAGCAAGTGGCAGTTCTTTGGGCGAAAATGCCTTGTCTATGCCAGAGGTCAGAGGAGAATGGCCAGACCGGTTCAAGCTGATAGAAAGGCAACAGTAACAAATAACATCTTGATGCAACATGCCAAAGAGCATCTCCGAATGCACAACACACAGAACCTTAAAGCAGATGGGTGCGCTACAGCAGCAGAAGACCACACCGGGTGCTGCTCCTGTCAGCTAAGAACAGGAAAGTGAGGCTACAATTAGCATGGACTCACCAAAATTGCACAACAGAAGACTGGAGTCTCAGTGTAATGTTGCGTAATCAACATGAAAGCACAGTTCCATCCTGCCTTGCATCAAGGGTTCAGGCTGGTAGTGGTGTAATGGTGTGGAGATATTTTCTTGGCACACTTTGTATCAATTGAGCATCGTTTAAATGCCCCAGCTTGAGTATTGTTGCTGGCCATGTCCATTCCTACTGTATATGACCACAGAATAGTACACCAAATCGTCTGATTTCTTGAACATGACCATTCCCTGTACTGAAATAGCCAGTCACCAGATCTCAATCCAATAGAGCACATTTTGGATTTGCAGCATGGACGTATATAATTCTATCATGGCAATATGGAATAAAACCTCTAAAGATTGATACCGATTAAAGTTACCAGTCAGAGTATATAATATATAAAAGTGGTAGCTACAGTAATATCATTTAAATTATATGTATGATAAGATTGTTAAGTACAGATTACTCAAATTCCAGTGGCCTTCATCAGCTATAAAGTGTAGTTTTCTCAGATAAAATTAAAGGTCAAATGCATTACAGTCTGTTCAACATCTTCATTTTTGCTTCACAGTTTGTTTCACTGTAAGAATCTTGTGCATGTTTTACACCGCAATTAGTGTCAGTGTTTTTACATCCTGATTCATTCATGCAAGCTAATTTATCCATCCTGTAATAATAAGTCTAACAAACAGACAGACTATACCTATGTGTGTTATGCAGCATGAGTACATCCATCATACTAGTCAACAAATTAAAAATCTGAAAAATACAGGCTGTACCATATTTTATTTTTCTGGTTGCTGGATATACTGTATATATATATATATATATATATATATATATATATATATATATATATATATATATTTTTTATTTTTTTTTTTTTTTAATCACTGCTTTAGCAGACTTCTGCACCTGCTTTATTGATTAGGAGCAACAAAAAAATAAAACAACCCTACCAGGCCGGACAGCGTAATCTCCTTGTCCCAGGCTAATTATTTGTTCACCCCTGGGAAATAAAACTCAACGCAATCAGATAAGGCTTGACAGACAGCACATGCTGAACACATTATGGGTAATCTAGCTAAGTCTACGCTCTGTTTTATTGAAGTCACTTAAATGTCACATTTGTAAAGCAACTTGCTGATTTCAGTCATTTATTACTGACATACACTCTTTCGCCATTAAAACATCCCCTCGGTTCATGTTTCAGACTGTATGACTATAAAGTTACAATAATAATAATACTTCAGACTATATGACTATAAAAGTAACAATAATAAAGATAAAAATTAAGAAAGATTTAAATACTGCAAAATTAAAAAAAAAAATTCTCAAACTGCTGATTCATTGACACAATATTAATTACCAAATTATATCAACTATCGCACCCTGCGTGATAATAACATGATTTTCTTGAATTAAGTCGGGGATGAAATTACACCACTTTCTGCCATATTTGATCTCTTTTACATTAAATAACATGAAGGATAGTTTCTAAACAAGCCAAAATAAGCAGAGTAGAGTGTGCAAGATTTATAAGGGCCATGGATTATTTTAAGAATGTTTCCAGAGGGCAAACTGATTTAGGACTTCTCATCAGTCTCAACACCTTATTTGGATAAAATAATGCAGACAACTTACATAGTCTTTAGACTGTTATGATGTTGATGCACTGCTTCGTACCGAGAATGAAAGTTTCACCAACACACATAAAAAAGTAGTAATATTCTTCAGATTATTAGATCTCCTAAAGGGTGTCTTGGTGCCATAGTGGTTAGCATTGTGGATCCACACCTCTGAATGCATGGTGGGTTTCCTCCGGGTACTCCGGTACAAAGACATAACAGGCTAATTATTGTTTCCAAATTGTCCAAAGTGTGATGTGTGCTTTTGCAGTGTTGGTACTCCATCGAGGATGTACACTGCCTTGTGCGGCGAGTCCCCTGGGATAAGCGGTATAAAGAATGAGTGTGTCTCTGAGGGAGTAAGTGATCTTACTCACTCACTTCTCGTCTATACCGCTTTATCCTGTAAAGTAAATGATCTGTTACATTTTTTTTTTAAACTGAACCTTCCAAAATAAAGTGAAGGCAAAATAAACATCAAGTGAATAATATATAGAGCATATATAAATCTAGTCAACATCATCAGTAAACGCTGCACTATTATGTGCTACTATTGTTTTTAGTCCTCTATAGTGATGTCTTAGTGAGCTATTTACTCTGCACACAAAGCAACACATTTAATACTAAATAATTCTGATATAGTACATGAAACATATACATTAAAAATATATATATAAATTGAAAAGGTATAGGGACCAGGTAATTCTGCGCGAAATGCATGAGCAATCGTCCCTGGAACACCACATAAACTCACATCCCTCTCTCTCTCTCTCTCTCTCTCTCTCTGTCTCTCACTCTAATGAAAGCATGTCTGAGGAAATGTAATGGCTGTCTGGAACCAGCCTCTTGGAGTGGCAGGCATATGGGCACAGCTGGACAGGAGAGCTGGCGAAGAAAGGAAATGCCACTTTTATTAGCGATCAATTTTAATTCGAGACGCTTTAAACGCTGGCGAGATCTGAGGACTTGCGGCTGATCTTTTGTTACATTGCTCGTTATTTGTGCGCGTATGGGAATCGAGAGGTGTGGAGAGCAAGCTAGATGAGAGAGATGAAGTGAGACGAAAAGAGAGAGGGGGGGGGAGAGAAAAACACTAGCAGTTACTGACAGGCATTAAGCAGCACTGTGCCAGCCACTGATTTCTTGTGATCTCCAGCAAGAACACTCGATTAGTCACGTCTGAGCCGAGGGAGCACGGAGGCCATTATGAGTCGTTAAAAGCTTTATTCACCGTTAGCGGGAAGAGGAGAGGAGAGGAGAGAAAAGAAAAGAAAAGAAGAGAAGAGTATATGCTTTGTAGTAACATAAACCACACAAAAATAACCTTCACTGATCTCTACCTTCATCTCCTTTTCTCTCTCTCTCTTTTCACATCCATGTCTCCACTCCTATGCCCTTTTAATACCTCCCAAGTCTACCCCCCCATTCAACCTCCATTGACGCTATCTAGCTTGCTAACTAGATAGAAAGATAGATATCTCAAACCTCAAGATGCATACAGATACAGTACATGTGAAAGCTGATTCATCTAATCTTCATCTTATCTCATGTGTCTCATCAATCTGCTTTCATCCTGACTATGTGCAATCTCCTCTCTCTCTTTCTCTCTCTCTGCTAAAGTCTAAAGTCATGCACCAAAACAGATAAATAATTTAGGGGAGGAAAAAAAGCCTTGACGCAGCAGTGTGCGCTTGAAAGGGGGAGGCATAAAACTTGCAGTACCTACACACTTTCACAATCAGACCATCAATTAAGAATTAATCACATCTTTAACATGCATGTGTTCACTGACCCCCTGACCTCCCCCCCCTCCCCCCAACACACGCACTCAAGCAGGATGGCAAACATTATGACCCCATGAACATGCTGTATTGATGTATTGATGTAATTTTGCACATACACTTATCAGCCATAACTAATACCAGCTGCTGAATACTGTTTATACCCCTATCTCACCTATGCGGTTTGACTCACGGTGAGATACGGTGTCGGGCACCGTGAGTTGCCGCGATTGCCCGCTGACGTTCCTCTGACGTTCCGCGAAGTTCGCCAAGGTCCGCAAACATCCGCGAGGCCCGCCAAAAAAATTAAACATTTCGCGCGGAAAGATGGAAACGTGGTCACAACGCCAAAAACTCACGGTCAATCATAATGAACCGTATTTACAGCCACCGCGCGAAACCGTATAGGTGAGATAGGGGTATTAGAGCTGCCAAAACAGCTCTGTCTCGTAGAGGCCCATCAACTTACAGAATTGTTCACTTGCTGGATAATATATCCCAACCCCTTGTCACATGCTATGATAATGAGATAATCAATTATTCACTCCACCTGTCTGCTGATCGGTATACATACCAATCTATATCAGTTAATTATAGACTCTAGGAGTTTAAGGGATTTGATTACCACTTCCACATGTACACATTTTTTTTTAAACAGCTCAACAAAGTAGGGTTGTGCTTAGCATATATTGCGCAAGATGCATTATTGTCAGATATTTAATAGACACCATAACATATTGTATAATTAATCAGTATTAAAACAGGTTAAAAGGGTTTTGGATTAATACATACACTTACCAGCTACTGTACTAGGACCCCACCAAATACACCTTATTCACTAAAATACTCAACCAGCCAATCATCTGTTAGCGGTGAGATGCAGAAAGTCATGCAAATACAGGTCAGTTTACATCAAAATGAGGAAAAATGTGATCTCAGTGAGTCTGCACATGGCATTCTTTGCAGTAGTGGAGGATAAACACAAGTAATGTTTATGAACATACTAAATAGAGTTTCTCCACCTTTAACTAGCATTTACTCACCCCTGACTATGTTTCCCTACCCCTAATTACAGTAGCATTTACTCACCTCTAACTAGTGTTTCCTACCTCTGACTAGCAATTATTTAACCTTTAACTAGTGTTTCCCTACCTCTACCTAGCATTTACTCACCCCTGGCTAGTGTTTCCCCAACTCTGACTAGCATTGACCCACCTCTGGCTTGACTTTTTCCACCTCTGACTAGTATTTACTCATCTCTTGTTAGCATTTACTCATCTCTGACTAGCATACTTACCTCTGACTAGAGTTTTCCCACCTTTGGCTAGAATTTTTCCAACTCTGACTACCTTTATCACCCACCTCTGACTAGCATTTACCCCCTTCTGACTAGCAATTATTCAACCTCTAACTAGTGTTTCCCTCCCTCTAGCTAGCATCTACTCACCTCTGACTTGCATTTACCCACTGATTGCTAGCATTTACTCACCTCTAACTAGTGTTTCCCTACCTCTACCTAGCATTTACTCACCTCTAACTAGTGTTTCCCTACCTCTACCTAGCATTTACTCACCTCTAACTAGTGTTTCCCTACCTCTACCTAGCATTTACTCACCTCTGACTAGTGTTTCCCTACCTCTACCTAGCATTTACTCACCTCTAACTAGTGTTTCCCTACCTCTACCTAGCATTTACTCACCTCTGACTAGTGTTTCCCTACCTCTACCTAGCATTTACTCACCTCTGACTAGTGTTTCCCTACCTCTACCTAGCATTTACTCACCTCTGACTAGTGTTTCCCTACCTCTACCTAGCATTTACTCACCTCTAACTAGTGTTTCCCTACCTCTACCTAGCATTTACTCACCTCTGACTAGTGTTTCCCTACCTCTACCTAGCATTTACTCACCTCTAACTAGTGTTTCCCTACCTCTACCTAGCATTTACTCACCTCTAACTAGTGTTTCCCTACCTCTACCTAGCATTTACTCACCTCTGACTAGTGTTTCTCCAACTCTGACTTGCATTTACCCACCACTGACTAGCATTTACCCACCACTGACTAGCATTTACCCACCTCTGACTAGCTTTCTCTACCACTGACTAGTGATTTGCCCACCTCTGTTTATCATTAATGTAGCTTTAAAAGTTGCTGAAACAAAAATAAAAAACAGAGTAAAAAAAAAAATCGCTCTCTCGCTCGTTCTATTTGCAAACTGTCTACTCTGAAATGGCTCAAAAGAGAAGCTGTAGAAATCAATATTAGCAGTTTATAGCATATTGCTCCAGGTCTACCAATATAAGCACCACACACTCACAAATCATGTGGATTTCACTGGTGTGTGTGTGTGTGTGTGAGGCCTCGAGCCAGCTTTCTAAACAGTGGCGTTTGTCGATAGCACTGCGACCAGCTGATGCGTGGGTTTTTTTCGCACACTTAAGGGCAGTCAAGTGTGCCATGTACAGTACAGTACAGCAAGGCATAAAATACTGAAACTTTACATCACCAATAATGAGAAAATGAACTGAAACCGAGTGTATATAATGTATATAAAGTGAGATGTGTAAATTGTATATGTTTCACATAAACTCGCAGACTATAACAATCCTGGTAGTTACTGTAGAATTTCAATCCGCACTGTCATGATTTATTTTCTGACAAAATTAAGCTTTTTGGAGCAAGATATATTCACAGGAACAAGGGGAAAAAATCTACAGGATCCTAACATTTACTGTTTGAAGTGACTTGCAGCTTAGGCCTCTTCCTGTCAAAGAGACAGTTACCCAGAATGCACTGTGCAGATACATCATACTTAACACTGAGAAGCATCTGCCTACATTAGATCGGGCTTATAAATGTACTGTAACATTTAAATAACTGCATATGTGTAAATCTGAAGGGAGCTGATCTATGAATGCTATCTCGACACAATGGGAGAGCGAGAGAGAGAGAGAGAGAGAGAGAGAGAGAGAGTTGCAAAAAGCACCCAATTTGCAATTTGCAAAATCCACAAGACTGGCATTATACAATCTCACACTGCACATCTGCACATCACCTCTGCACACACTGCATATATGAATAGACCTGCAGTAACACACACACACACACATTCCATCAGCACGTAAAAGACAAGCAGGCGGCAATGTTCTATTTTCAGCCATTACCAGACAGAAATTAATTTGTCACCTTCCATTAGAAGCCTGATTCTGGAGCAGTGGCCCTGTCTCCTCAATTATCTCTGTCAACCACACACACACACACACACACACACACACACACACACACACACACACACACACACACACACACACACACACACACACAACCACACACAGAGAAACCATTTGGCCCGACTTGTTCATAGAGAAAATGCTTTGCAAAGATGAATTAATGTTTTTGGAAGAGCTCTTGACAGGGCTGAGTGTGTGTGTGTGTGTGTGTGTGTGTATCCTTGCTTCTCCTACGTACCTGTCTATCCCCGGGAAGGAGACATGGTCCCAAATGAGAAGGCATTGCTTGTGTAGCTATCAGCTTCAAGTGAGAAGGTGTGGCCTATATAGCTATCAATCTAAGGTAAAGAGGTATGGCCTGTATACATATCAGGCTCTAATGAGGAGGTATGGGTAATATCAACATTCGAGAAGGGACAAATACTTTTTCATGGCACTATATACTGTAGATAACAAAGATTACATTTTAAACATCTTGGTACTCCAAGTACAAATTCTCCAACTCCTCAGAGTCCTAATACTAGAAGCAAACAAAAAAACAAAAAAAAACCTTACTCCGCTCACTCAGCCTGAAGGTGTCATTTTAGAAAAGTACCTCCTGCCTCATTACCTTCTACATTACACTGTACGTCACCGCGAAACCTTAACGCTAACACGCCAGCAACCTGACAAAAACCGCACACAGCTGGTTCACGCTACACAAACGAGATGAGCCTCGCTCGCATTAGCCTGTTTAAATGCTATCTTCCTTTCAGGTGTTTCTTTTTGTCCATAAGCTGATGATGAGAAAAAGCAGGTTGATGTTTAATATTCTTGGCTAAATTAGCTGGAACATTGGCACTAATATAGAAATGATCACCTTGTTTTGATGCTTATTCTCCATCGTTTGTGTTCTTATAACCTGCGTTTGTGCAGCGCAGTGACTTCATAGCCTCAGGTATATTTTAGGAAAAGAAAAAAAAAATCAGATTATCTCATATGGCCGATCTGGTGTGTGTGAGTTTTTTTTTATGAAATTGTGTTATAAAAGCTTGGAAGCAAACATATAAATTCAAACATTTAGACTAAATATTCAATAAATCAACATTTGTACTGTAGCATCCCGAGTGAAGAACAGCTGGTCAGAGACGTCTGTCCGTTATTAGCCTAATGCTCACTCTATACCACTTGGAGCCTATCCCAGGATATTGAGGGCAAAGTGGGGTACACCCTGTACGGGGTGCCAAGTATGGAGAAAACATGCAGACTCCATGCACGCAGAACCGAGGTGGGAATCCAACCTGGACCCTGGAGTGCAAGGCGACAGCGCTAACCACTAAGCCACTGTCAAGTAGGCTTTTTTAAATTGTCATTCCAACCATATACAGTACAGTTCAGTACACAGTGAAAGAAAGAACGTTCCTCCAGGACCAAGGTGCTACTGTACAGTACATACATGCAACAACATAAATTAACAACACAACTCTACCGCAACCAGCTAGCTAACTAAGAGACCTAATTAGCTGACTAGCTCAGATATGACAGATTTAAAAAAAATTTTAAGTTAACCTAAAACTACTTCTATACAAAAAGTGACAACAATAGACAACAGACATCAATATCAGTAATGTGCGGCAGAGGTGGAAAGTAACGAATTACATTTACTCGCGTTACTGTAATTGAGTAGTTTTGTTGTGTATTTCTACTTTTTAAAGTAGTTTTTAAAATCTGTAATTTTACTTTTACTTAAGTACGTTTTGTTTGAAGTATTGTAATTCGCTACATTTTAAATCATATTCGCTACTGAGTAAAAAATAAATGAATGAAAATGCTAAAATAATACAAATATTATGCTTTTGCGCTGGCGTGTGTGTATCATGTCCTGGTCGCGCGCCGCTCCAGACTCCACTCCAGGTTTTCTGACATCGGCATCTTCCTGACCTTCCACATGGTCGCTTCCGCCCTGAGAGTGACGTCATCGACTAGCGCGACCATAGATAAACCGGAGAGAGACGCGAGAAAGATGAAAGAGGTTGTGATTTTGGCGTTTGATATTTGGTTGTGTATTCCGGTTTTGACTTTTTGCCTCCCATTGACTTTGATTATTGCTTTGTCCCTTTGGTTTGGTTGGTCTTTGTATATATTTGTAGATAATTTCATTGTTTTTGGTTTAGGGAGTCCGGGAAGGTACCTGTATTTTTTTATTTTATTTTATTTTATTTTTGCAGGTAATCTAGCTACTAAATATAAATACCATTTTGTTTATTATTTTGGCCTGGGTCCATCCTGAATCTGATCCTCCTCCTGTTGTGGTGTGTGTGTATATGTGTGTGTGTGTGTGTGTGTGTGTGTGTGTGTGTCTTTGTATATACAAACCTCATTATTTCATCAGTTAATGATTGGATCTAGTTCTTTCTGCCATATACCACCATTTCCATACAGTTTAAAATAGAACCCTGAACCATTCTTTTGCTGTATGACCCTAGACTGGGACGTAACACCATATTTAAGTGACCACTTTGATTTTCAAGCACAACAAAGACAACAGCTTTATTATGCAAAGGTGTTCCTTCAGTTAAAGACAACGAGTTTGAGATTTATATCTGCTCATCTTTTTTGAACTATGCTAGAATGCCTCATCCCACCCCCACTGTTAAAAAAATTAAAATAAAAAAGTAACTCAGTAACTTTTACTCTGAGTAATTTTTTTATGAGCTACTTTTTACTTTTACTTGAGTAGATTTTTATAATGGTAACTTTACTTGTACTTAAGTAAAATTTCACTGAAGTAACAGTACTTGTACTTGAGTAAAAAATTTTTGTACTCTTTCCACCTCTGATGTGCGGTGTTGGGTGTAACGTTTTAGAGAACTTGGATGTATTTTTTGATGTAACGAGTAATCTAACGCGTTAGATCCGCCATTTAAGTGCTCAGTTATTTGGTTAATTTTTGAATAAATGTAATCCGTAATTCACACAATTTATGCAATCCGTGAGCCAGACAGCAGTCATTCCCAATCCGTTATTGCGTGTGTGTGTGTGTGTGTGTGTGTGTGTGTGTGTGTGTGTGTGTGTGTGTGTGTGTGAATCCGTCCTACATGCCCTCCCCCTCTGTTATTCCTGCTGTTATACATCTATCTCACTTATGACGCGCGGAAAGATGGAAATGTAATCACAGCGGCAAAACTCGCGGTGAGTCACGATGAACCGTACTTATGGCCACTGCGCGAAACCGCGTAGGCAATTAGTTAACAGATTATGGGCCAAACTTCGCTAAGTGATGATGGTAGAATAATTATAAAGGTCTTGACGTAAGCAACATGCATGAGGAATCACAAATGAGTTTTCATTTTCCGTAATAGAAAAGTACTCGAACTAGTTACTTTTAACCGAAAGTAACGCTGTAATGTAACTGATTGCTTTTTAAAGACAGTAATTTTGTAATGTAATTAGTTACTTTAAAAAGTAACATCCCTCAACACTGGTAATGTGGTATACTGTACAGTAAATGTCGGTGTAAATTGTAAACCCCTATGCTCTGCCATTTTTAATCTTTTTTGTTTTACTATTTTTTTTTTTTACAGTACTTTAACAGATTTTATTGATTTCTCTTCAAGTATGTGCTGCTCCCGTAATTTAATGTGCAAAATGAAATCTGGGTAACTGTCAGGATTTCAGGTTCTGTACTGTGTATGTGTGCGTGTGTGAGAGAGCTAGAGAGAGAGGGAGAGAGAGAAAGAGAAAGAGAGAGCGTGCTTGTGTGTTCATGTACCAGTTACAAATAGTACATGCTTTTCAAGTGTTGATAAGAAGCGAGAGGTTTTAATTGGCACACCTGTCTTACAGCCATCTGGAGCCTCTCGAGGAAATTCTTACTTAACGCATTCTAGCACACACACACACACACACACACACACACTTCAGAAACTGCTCATCTCTTGAGACAGTCTTTGGAGTTTACACAGAACGGTGAGAAAAACAAAAAATATCAGTTTAGTTGATGTATGAGGGTAGGTCAAAAATTATCCGCACTCCATTTATTTTAATTATCATTTATACTTGCTTTACAATACACTTTGTCAATCTGCCAACAAGCTTTCTTGTTCCCTCATTATAAAATGTAGCAGGAGTGAATCTTCATCCTTGTAGGGCTGCTTTCGGGAGACCAAACGAAAGAAAGTTCGATGGAACAAGATAAGGACTATAGAGAGAATGCTTTAATACCTCAGAACGAAGTATCTACAGAGTGTCGACAGAAGTGTGCGGACATGCATCATCATGCAAGATTACAACATACTTGGATAGAAGTCTTCTGTGTTTAATCCAAAGTTTAGGCTTCAGCTTTTCAATAAGTGCCTCACTGTAACGAGTGCTGTTGATTGTTTAAACTTTTTCCTGATAATGTTCTAATACTTTTTTTCCAGCTGATGGTTGACTTTTGAACTTTTTCTCGGTTGGCAATCGAAGATGTTTCCGTTCTATACTCTCAGACTCATAGTGATGAATCCATGTCTCATCACCAGTAATGATTCTCTTTAAAAAAAAACTTTCAGCTTCCTTAGAGTATCAGTTCAACTTTTGTTTGCAGATATCTAAGCTCTTCTGAGTTATTTCAGCACCAGGTACACCTTCAGACCACAAACAACGATCACCACACACGGCTCTTCTTTCACGCTGATCCACCCCAGTCAAAAATAACCTAATGTAACACATTCACACCTGCACTGCTGTGACTGGGGAGACAGTAGCTTTGAACAGAATAATCACTGATAAGATTTTTATATTTTTTTAATATAACCAGAATGCGCATAATTTGTCAATCTGAAAAAAAACTGAACCAAAATTAAATAGCTGCACGTTTAAATAGCTACTGCGCATACAGTATTAAACGTTGACTATACAAACCAATTGTCCACAACACTACATACACTACCGTTCAAAAGTTTTTGGAACACTTGCAAATTTCTATGTTTTTGTTTAGTGATTTATTTTCTACATTCTACAACAATACTGGGGATTTCAAAACTATAAAATAACACATATGGAATTAGGTAATTACGTAACAACAGGAAAAACGACAGTTAGTTGTTATTTTAAGACACAGAGGTCGGCCTGTCTGTAATAGTTCTTGCAAGAACAGTATTGTCAAGTGCATTTGCAAAATCCGTCAAGCACTTAATGAAACTGGCTCTCATGAAGGCCGTCCCAGGAGGACGAGACCAAAACCTACCTCTGCTGCAGACCAGAAGTCCATTTAGAGTTATCAGCCTGAAAAATGACCAATTAACAGCACCTCAGATTAGAGGCGTTATGAAGTCTTTACAGAGCAGAAGTAGCAGAAACATCTCAATATCAACTGTTCAAAGGAGATTAATGCAGTTTATGGACGCCTTCAGCATTCCTTTACAATGTAGAAAGAAATAAAAATCAGGAACCATCATGGAGTTAGAAAGTGACCCCAAACTTTTGAACGGCAGTGTACATGAACTGTAAAGTATAGAAATCACATCCTGGGGTCTATAAAACTGGGTTTATGCATTTTGGATGTTGTATAAATGCATGTTAAGTGGCATACATGCTACAAGTAAATGTTTATGATATTTAGTTTTTTTAAGGTTGCATTCGGGACATTGTTTATGGGGTCATTCATTCATTCATTCATTCAACGATATCCCAATGTCAGAAAGTCATTTTAATGTAAAAACAACAACAACAACGTCGTTCAATGTTCTGTTTTGCATAAATGACGCAGCAATGAGCTACTTCCAGGGGAGGGAGATCTTCTTATATGATGTCACATTAGCTGGAAAATCTATCTGGCTTGTCAAAAAGTAACTGGGAATGTTTTTCCTTTTGTCGACCTACGTATCTGACTGTTTACACAATTACTAAGAAATAAATTTTGCATAATACTTGCCCTTTAATGTTGGGAATCATAAACAAATCATATTAGAACATATTGTCATTTACATTTTTTTTTTAATTGTTAATCTCAGGTTACAGGTTCCATTCCTGTATTTGTAAAGCAATGATGTTTTTTTTTGCTAGCCAGAAGGCCAACTCTCCTTCTTCGTCATCCGGGCTTTGGTTAGTTAAATATAGTATAATATTTGCATTAACCCCACATTATCATCTTTTTAACGCTTTAGAACTAAACAGTGTGAAATGAAATGACGTGTGTCAGTAAACAGCGTGTCAAAAACACAGCTGCCATGGCAAAATCACCAAACTGTGGCCAAGTCAAAACCTCAATGCGAACACACACACACACACACACACACACACCACGATTCCTGCTTCCTGTTTTACTGCTGAAATGTTCCGATTTTTTTGTCATTTTGTCATTTTTTTTTACCAGCAGACAGACAGTCCCTGGGATTTTTTTCTCTCCTGAGTGTTTCACTTCTAAATTATATCACTGACTCTCTCTCTCTCTCTCTCTCTCTGTCTGTCTCATCAGTTCGAATGAAAAGATTGCACTGGATACAGGTGGGCTGTCAAACTGACATGCATGTTTGGAAAGGCTCATCCACTCTCTCTCCATGTGTGTGTGTGTGTGTGTGTGTGTGTGTGAACCGTCAGGCTACCTTTGCTGTCAGAGCAGGTTGTTCCGAAATAGCAGCAAAGTCCTCCTACACTCAATTACCAGTTACCCATAATTCCACTATTCTGCTGAAGTGTAGAGAGAAGGCGAGAGTGTGTGGTCAAGGCGAACAGGCGTGTTGGAGGATAGATAGATCACAATGAATCTGTCTGGGTTGGTGTGTGTGTGTGTGTTTAAAAAGTAGTCTAGTCTAGAGGTAAGAGAAAAATATTGTAGACAGAGGGATAAAGAGACGGACGAATGAGAGATAAGGTTTTTTTATCATCACTGCAAGTGCAAATGGTCATCATCATCATCATCATCATCATCATCAGTATCATCTCTTTCTTTCTCTCTCTCTCGCACTCTGTTATAATCAAAAGTTGTTGTTTCTCAGTTGGGGCAGCTTATCAGGTAGTGTTGCACACTCCAGGGAAATAAAGGCTGCCTAATTCAGACAGGCCCTATAAGCTCCTTGATATTTTCCCCCGAATTTGAGTCATCCTCCTTAGTGTCTTTATATCAATCCCATAATCCGCTGCAGTACTACGAAAGCTTTTAATAAGCACGGGGGAACAAACTCACGCCGACTGATGAGGATGTTCGCGGATCTAAGTGCTCGTCTTGTGTAAGTCGTATCTGTAACGCGAACGTTCTGAAACCTTTTTACGCTCACTGTAACTTTGCAAAAAAAATAAAAAATAGCGTGGAGGTTCTATGATCCCGAAGGTGATGACAGGCTTCTCCATTAAAAAGCCCCCCCCCCCCCACACACACACACACACGCACACACCCCGGGTGAAACAGGAACCTTCTGATGTGGCTCCTGAGCAGCTGCAAGCAAACACAGAATAGAGCTAATGTTTCGTTCTATCGCGCTGCTCTTTTTGGTTATCTGACTCATTACATGTGTGCACACACACACACACACACACACACAGACTCACAGTTATACAGCAGGACTATTACTCATATCAGACTCCAGCCAGCATCTTCAATTAAAAACCTGTAAGAATTTAATATCAAACTCTAAATTTAGTCCGACGTGCTGTGAAAGTAATAGTCACTATTTATTTATTTATATTTTTATTTGTGTGTGTATGTGCACATGCATGTAAGTGTGTGCGTGTGTATGTGTTAGTACTTTATGTCCTATGATTGATGCAGTAACTAATCACTCCATGTAGTGTCGTCGTGTGTGTGTGTGTGTGTGTGTGTGTGTGTGTGTGTGTGTGTGTATGTGTGCACGCAATTGTAAAATCCTCCTACATCTTTGCATTGATGGGAAATTGGTTTAATGTGTGTGTGTGTGTTTGTGTGCATGAAGTCATCTTCAAAACTCTTTTATTTTATTTAGTACCCCCTCTTTTATTTCTCACTCACTCACTCACTCATTCTCTCATTGTTACTGCTTAATCCTCTATACAGGGTCACGGGAGGTCTTGAACCGATTCCAATAGACTTAGGTCAAGGGCACCAATACATCACAGGGCACACACTCACACACTCATTCACACACTATGGGCAATTTGGGAACGCCAATTACCCGAATGTCTTTGAATCATGGGAGGAAACCAGAGTACCCGGAGGAAACCCACCAACCACAGGGAGAACATGCAAACTCCATTCAAACAGAGGCGGGAATCTAACCTGGCCGGGAATCCTGAAGGTGCAAGGCGACAGTGCTAACCACTAAGCCACCCTGCTGCCTTTTTTTTTTGTGTAAAAAATTGTCTAAAAAAATTGTCTAATTGTAGCGGGTCTTCGTATTACGCAACTACAGCTACAGATGAATAACAACATAAAACTTCAACTTTTTTTACCATGCCATTATTTACTGAACAAAAATAAATAAATAAATAAATAAATAAATAAACATGTGGGCAATACTAAGTACCCCCCTTACTGCTTGCACAGGATTTAAGAGGGTAGGTTGCAGCCAGATTCTGCTAATCATCAGCCCTTCCTTAACTGATCATCAGTGCGTGTGCAGACCTCTACTAAAGCTGAAGTTTTGGCAGTTTGCTGGTCTGCATTAGTCAGGTATATGTTACACATAGCCAAGAGGAAAAGACAAAAGGAGCCTTCTAAAGGTATTCATATCACTCAAGCTTTTCCTTTTTTTGTCAACCACAAATGTCAATGTATTTTATTGGAATTTTATGTAATAGACCAACACAAAGTGCCACATAATTGTGGAAAAGTGGAAGGAAAATGATGAATGGTTTAATTTTTTTTTTCTACAAATAAAAATCTGAAATGTGTGGTGTGCCTGAATACTTCTACTTTGTAGAACCACCTTTTGCTGCAATTACAGCTGCAAGTCTTTGGGGGGTATGTCTCTACCAGCTTTGCACATCTAGAAAGTGAAATTTTTGCCCATTCTTCTTTGCAAAATTGCTCAAGCTCAGACAGATTGGATGGAGAGCGTTGGTGAACAGCAATTTCCAAGTCCTGCCACAGATTTTCAATTCGATTTAGGTCTGGAAGAAATTATACAGCATGTTGATGTTGAGGTTGTATTTGCCTAATACTAAGACTCGCTACGATTAGATAATTTTTCTTTTTTAAACAAGAAACATAGAATTAAAAGAGGGTGCACTAACTTTTGAACATCTTTGCATGTGTGTGTGTGTGTGTGTGTGTGTGTGTGTGTGTGTGTGTGTGTGTGTGTGTGTGTGTGTGTGTGTGGAAATGCATATTTCTCACAGACATTTGTCATCCAAGCTTCAAAGATGCTCAAATTTACACCACAGTTACATAATGACGAAGTAACTCACACACGGACACACACGCAAAAATCCTATTCTGCTTAACCTGGGGACATTAGTAGCACCCTTTCAGCTTCTTAGCAGGGCCAAGTTAAAATCTGCACTGCCATCTAGTGAGACCACTGGCTTCATGAATATTCAGCAGGTAGGTGGGGCTGTCACACTGTGACAATGACTCAGCTAACAACTCTGCCTTCTGATGTGTAATTAAACACACTATTCAGATGGAACCAATCAGAGGTCAGATACGACGCTCAATTTTCCTAAGACTATTGAATATCTAATCTGTATATAATTAACCACTCTATTGATGGAGCTTCAAGGTGAAGCTTATCGACATGCTATAACTCTGTAACCTAATGTACACTGGGCCTCATGGTGCAGCTCATTTACAGGGCTCCCTAATCCACTTTAGGTTGGGTCTCATTGTGCAGCTCACACACAGAGCTTTATTTCTCAAGCTGGGTTAAACTTATGTGTGGACCATGTGTGGACATGTGTGGTGCAGGTTGTCCCCCTTTGACTGGGCATCAGGACACAGCTCATTCGTACGACTCCATGACCTACTTAAGACTAAAGCCCAATCACAATTCTACCCCTTACCCCTACACATAGCCCTACCCCTCCGTTTGGCGCGTTCACGTGAAGGGGTAGTGGTGTCTCATTTCTCTTTTGGTTGGAGGGGTAAGGGTTAGGGCCAGATAGCCCTCCAAACGAAGATTTTTCGGGACCTCAAACGAAGGGCTAAGCGAAATTTTCAACATGGCTGCTCACTCGAGCAAGCAGAGACATATATGTTAAGTAATTTTTGCCATTAATAAGAATTTTTATGACAAGTTTTCATTATATGTATATTACCTTAGTCTTATGTTTGTGTTTATGGTGGTGTTCTGTAAAGAAACGTTTGCAAAAAAATCGCTAAAGTTTGCTAGCGGATAGCACCAAATGCTATTACAAAAATATATTTTTTATGTCATATACACTTTACTGCATGCTACAAACAAATATGAAAGTTCAGTAGCACGGCAGTTTGCAGAGCATTTGATGAACATCGGCGCATGATGACGTATAACAGTGTTGTAGTGGTGTCCCATTTCTTAGGGGAAATATTTTAACCCCTCCCCTTTCCACTTCGTTTCAAGGGACAAGGGGAAGGGGCGAGGGGTAGGGGAAAGGGTAGAAAAGAGAATTGGGATTGGGCTTAAGCCTCAAGGTGCTGCTTGTTAACAAAGCTTTTGACTAACTTTAGGCTGGGCCTAAACTTTAGAATGAGCCACAGCTCCCTAATGTACTGGGCTTTACTATTGACCTTATGGTGCAGTTAATCCACAGGGCTTCCTAACGCATTTTAGACCATGTCTCATGGTGGAGCTCACCAACAGGCCTCCTTAACCTATAATAGACTGGGCCCAACACCACAGCTCATTTCCCTAATATAGTTTAGAATAAGCAGTTAGTGCAGTTCATCCAGAGAGGTTCATAACCCATTTTCCATAACCTTATGGCGCAGCTGACCCACAAGCCCTCCTTTCCCAGTTTAGACTGTGCCTTAAAATATATTTTATTCTTAGTACTACCTAACCTATTTTAGCCTGAGCCTCATGATGCAGCTTCTCCACAGAGTTTTATAAATCAACTTTAGACTGAGCCTTAGGGTGTAGCTCCTTCACAAGCCTCCTGAACCTAATCTGGATTGGGCCTCATAGTCCAGCTCATCCATAGAGATTTCTAAACCCGCTGTAGCCTGGGCCTCAGGTCTCACCCACATGACTTTATAACTCAATTTAAACCCTCAAGGTCCAGTTGTCCACCGCTTGTCTCTAACAAAATATAAACTGGGCCTTATAGCACAGCTCATCCACAGAGCTCCCCGAACTACTTTAGATTGCACTGCATGGTGCAAGTCATCCATAGTGCTCCCCATACAGCAGAACTTCAGAAGTGTCTAGTGGCATAGCTCATCCAGAGGGCTCCCTATGCAACTTTAGACTGGGACATGTAACATTTGTGCTGCATGTTGCATTTCATCAACAGAGCTCCGTAATACACTTTGGAATGAGACATCCGTAGCAGCTTGCCCACAGGGCTCCCTAACCCACTTTAGCTAGAGCTCCTAGTACAGCTCATCAACAAGGCCCCCTAACCCATTTTACTGTAGGTTGGGCTAAAAGCGAAGCTTGTTCTCAGGGATCCTTAGCCTAGTTTAGACTCGGCCTCAGGGTGCTGCTCATCCCCAAGGCTCCCTAACCCACTTTAGACTAGGCCTTAAGGTGCTGCCTATCCACCCACCGAGCTTTAAACCCACTTTAGATCGGCCTCACGGTGCAGCTTGTCCACAGGGCTCCCTAACCCATTTTAGACAGGGCCTTACACTGTAGCTGATATAGAGCACTGCCTAACCTACAGTCCTGCCGTGAAGGACCAAATAATGGTGTAAAATTCACAGAGATGAAGAAAAACACCACTTGATTTGTATGTAATGTCACTGTGCAGTAGGTATATTATTTCTGACTTGAGGGCATGATAGCATGGCATTCTGCATGAGTACCTTTCTGAAAATGTTGTAAATGGGGGAAAAAAGTGAGCGATGGTTAAGAAAGAAGAATTGAAAAAGAAGAAAAAAAAGAACAAAGCTCAGACATGTTACTTCTAACAATGCAATGCAACAGGAGTTGTCATTGTTAAGACATGTTGGTGAGTTCCTTTGAGGTCGGGTGACATAAGGTGAGCCTGATTAATGCAGTGGCGTCATGTACAGGATAACTTTAAGTCTATGCATGTGTTTGTTGTGTTGTTGCAACCTAGAATATTATTTACAAAGAATATTTTAACCAGCTCTACTAACCGGCTTATTACTCATTGTTAACTGAATTTGATTTCTGTACTGTAGTATTTAACACAGATTATGTTAATATAGATTAGATTAGATTAGATATGTTAATCCTGCTTAATAATGCAGGCATGATAAACATAAACCCTACACCTATCACTCACTACCTAAAATCACTATTACTGTTGATCGGTATGTCAGGATTTTATTAGATTAATCAAGTAACTTGAATTTAAAGACAAACGTTGAGTTGAAAATAACAATTCGGGACGAAGGAAAGAAAAACAGAAAGGACGAGAGTAAAGGAAGACTTTAACCTGTCAGAGCATTACAGTTCACAAAAGAATATGAACAAAAACCGATATATTTTACCATGAAATCCACATTCTATTTCCCCTTTGGATTATGAATCCTACTCACGGGCTTGTCTGGAAAAGCACGGAGAAGAAAGACAGACAGAGAGGAAGGGTTTGACACATCAGATCTTCTACAGCTGAAATAATTAAATCTTATACATTTAATAAATGTAGGTTTTTTTTTTTCTTTTTTTAATTCTCTCCTTCCCTGCCTCAGAGGTATAAATAGCTGTGATTGGCAGGTCTGCTCCGGATGGTAATTAGCGCGGTTGCCAGGGTGAAGGGGGCGGTTCCGTGTCTGTGGTGATAATGAGAGCAGTTCCCACGCAGTGGCCATGACGGTTCTGTAACGGCTCGGCCGGACCGGCATTCGGGCTCCGTAATTACGGCCTGTTCTCTCTTTGAGAACATAATCGCCACAAAAAGATGCAATTAGCTGACAGGCGACTCGCCCCAGCACTCCTCACCCAACCCTGGGGTTACAGCGCCGAGAAAGTGAGAGAGCCAGGGAAAAATAATAGCTCCGAGTCAGCCGTTCGACAGAAGGAGGATTTTACACACACACACACACACACACAAACACACACACACACACACTTTTATCCTTTCTTATTTTATTCTCCCTTTGTTTCTTTAAATCGGAAAGGAAGTAATTAACTATGCAAATTGTGTTGAAGCTGGTAGTTACGATTGCATACACACACACACACACACACACACACACACACACACACACACATATAGACAAGCACATGAACAATAATCGGATCAACCTCTCACATCTACATCCTTGTGTGTGTGTGTGTGTGTGTGTGTGTGTGTGTGTGTGTGTGTGTGTGTGTGTGTGTGTGTGTGTGTGTGTGTGTGTGAAATGACCAGTGAAATATCCACTAATGATTTTCGCAAACAAACGTACAACAGCACATACATCCTGTCTCCTTCTCTCCTTTTCATTCTCTCCTTTTCATTCTCTCCTTTTCTCTCTCTCTCTTTTCTCTCTCTCTCGCTGCTTCTCACTATCTCTCCCATTACTGTCATTTTGCTCTCTATTTTTATCTCTCTCTTTCCCCTCTGTCTTTTCCTTTCTCTGTCTCTCGTGCTCACTCTGCCTCCTTTTTCTCTTTGTCTTCGTCTCATCCTGTTCGCAGACTCTCTTTCCTCTTCCTCGCACTCTTTATCTCCTTCTTTCTTTATCTCTCTTTTTCACTCTCTGGTGCTTTTTTTTTCTTTCTCTACCACCCACTTCCTATTTTGTTTTCTGATGGGTTTGATGTAATCTCAGCCTGCTTCCTTAAGCACCTAATCTGCATATGCACTTGTTTTCTCCTGCTGCTGTTTCCCTCATGGAAAATACATGCATGCACAGAGAAAGAGATGGATGGATGGATAGATAGATAGATAGATAGATAGATAGATAGATAGATAGATAGATAGATAGATAGATAGATAGATAGATAGATAGATTACAAACGCATCCCCCACACAGGTTGATAAAACTTTTCTTTTTTTTTTTTTTTTTGCTTCTACATGTTTCTCACAAGAGCTACCTGTCAATCATCTGGTTGTCGGTGGTAACCTGCTGCCGTGGCGACGACGCTCTCGTGATGAGGTACCGCTTCGCTCTTAACAGAATCTCGAATCTATTTTTATTGAAGAAGCCCCGCCCACTCTCACTTCCCCCTACACACCGTCCCGTCTTTTCTCCTTTTCTACCTATCGTTTCTCTTTTTCCCCAACCGTTATCATTCACCAGTCCTGCCTTTCTTCACCTCCTCTCCTCCTCTTCATCTCCATCTTTCTATTTTTTCCTTCCTCGGCTAACTCTCTAAACGCCCCCACCTCTATCTCTTCACTCCTCTCTTCTCAATCCCTCTCTGTGTCTTTCTCATATATAGTGAATCTTATCTTCCTGCCACATTTGTCCCTTTTCCCTGTATCACTCCATCATTAGCGCTCCACTGCTTGACCCGCTGTGTGTGTGAACAAATAAAAACCAAACAAATAAGTTGAATATCGTGTGTCAGATCTGGAATAATCAAACGCTCAGTGAACACAAGCATGCATTGGCCACGTTTCGGTGTGTGTGTGTGTGTGTGTGTGCTTGCATGCATGGCAGTGTCCGTGCGTATATATGTGTGTGTAAGATTGTGTTAAGTTTCTTTCAGGGATGGATGGATGGATGGATGGATGGATGGATGGATAGAAAAAGAAAGTTATCCTACCTCTGTATGCTCCCAGAGAGATCACTGGCATCCTGTCTGTGGTGGAAAGAGAGAAAGAAATCAAGATTAGTGAAAGTTCTCGTATTTTCTATTCTCATAGGTCTGGTAAATACAGATGTGATTGTGTGTGTGTGTGTGTGTGTGTGTGTGTGTGTGTGTGTGTGTGATATCATGCATGGCTTCTGCATTCACAGCCTGCGACATACCTCTTACTGTGTGTACTGTCTACACACACACACACACACACACACACACACACATACAGTATGCATGGATACAAGTGCATTCACAAGCACATTACTCCCTCACACACACCTCACAGTGGGAGATGGAACAGACATATGGAGTGTGGCGAGCTGCTGACTACGACAGAGATGGCAAGAAAAGATTTGCGAACAGGGAGTAAAGCTGAAAAAGAGAGTGAGAACAAGTGATAGAGTATGGAGGGATGTATTTCTCCTTCACCTTCATTTTGCATTCTCAGCATTTACACAAAAAAAAAGACTATCTATGTATACTGTATCTACGGCCGAGTGTTTCTGTTTCACTTCCTCAGTGTGCGTGCGTGCGTGCGTGCGTGTGTGTGTGTGTGTGTGTGTGTGTGTGTGTGTGTGTGTGTATGAGTGCATGTGTGTGTGACCTGTTCTGTGTAAGAAGAAATCAAGCAGAAATGAAGTAAAAGAAAAAATCTCCCATTGTTCTTTAAACCCAATCCAATTAGTCCCAGAAGGACACACACACAGCTACTTTAAGGGAAATACACAGAGAAAAGGAGGTTAAAACGAGAGAGAGAGAGAGAGTGAGAGAGAGAGAGTGTTCTCAAAGAACAAATCAATCGGTACCAGTTCACTTAGCACGGCAACTGAACACAAGCTCCCGCTACGAGCTCTCTCTCAGTCCAAAACGCACACCACCACTAACTGTGCATGTATGTGTGTGTATATATATATATATATATATACAGAGGTGGAAAGAGTAATAAAATTTTGTACTCAAGTACAAGTACTGTTACTTCAGTGAAATTTTACTTAAGTACAAGTAAAGTTACAATTATAAAAATCTACTCAACTAAAAGTAAAAAGTAGCTCATTAAAAAATTTACTCAGAGTAAAAGTTACCGAGTTACTTTTTTATTTTTATTTTTTTAACAGCGGGGGTGGGATGAGGCATTCTAGCATAGTTCAAAAAAGATGAGCAGATATAAAATCTCAAACTAGTTGTTTTTTAACTGAAGGAACACCTTAACATAATAAAGCTGTTGTCTTTCTTGTGCTTGAAAATCAAAGTGGTCACTTAAATATGGTGTTACGTCCCAGTCTAGTGTCATACAGCAAAAGAATGGTTCAGGGTTCTATTTTAAACTGTATGGAAATGGTGGTATATGGCAGAAAGAACTAGATCCAATCATTAACTGATGAAATAATGAGGTTTTTATACATACACACACACACACACACACACACACACACACACAACAGGAGGAGGATCAGATTCAGGATGGACCCAGGCCAAAATAATAAACAAAATGGTATTTATATTTAGTAGCTAGATTACCTGCAAAAAAAAAAAACACAAACAAAAATACAGGTACCTTCCCGGACTCCCTAAACCTATATAAACTATATAAAATATAAACCTAAGCTAAACTATATAAAATACCTGGCTCAAAAAAGTCTCACAGTCTAATATTTCACTGGATTGTTTTAGCTATGATTAAGCTGTGGGACTGCTTTGATAAAATTATATATACATAATATATATAAGGTTATCACCCCCCCCCCCCCCATCATTCTGTACAATAAGGTAGTCAGCTATCTTTATTTTATTCCTGAGCAAATAAATTCCCAAATAAACTCCCTCTTCCAAAAATAAATGGCAGCCACGCCCCTGCTACTAGTGAGTGCACAGACATACAGTGAAATTATCTATAAATATATACAAAGACCAACCAAACCAAAGGGACAAAGCAATAATCAAAGTCAATTGGAGGCAAAAAGTCAAACCAGAATACACAACCAAATATCAAAACGCCAAAATCACAACCTCTTTCATCTTTCGCGCGTCTCTCTCCAGTCGCGTTAGTCGATGACGTCACTCAGGGCGGAAGTGACCGTGTGGAAGGTCAGGTGATGCCGATGTCAGAAAACCTGGAGTGGAGTCTGGAGCGGCGCGCGACCAGGACATGATACACACACGCGAGCGCAACGGAGCATTTATAAAGCATAATATTTTTTTTATTGTTTTATCATTTTCATTCATTTATTTTTTACTCAGTAGCGAATATGATTTAAAATGTAGCGAATTACAATACTTCAAACAAAACGTACTTAAGTAAAAGTAAAATTACAGATTTTTAAAACTACTTTAAAAAGTAGAAATACACAAAAAAGCTACTCAATTACAGTAACGTGAGTAAATGTAATTCGTTACTTTCCACCTCTGTATATATATATATATGTGTGTGTGTGTGTGTGTGTGTGTGTGTGCGTGTGTTTGTTTGTGTGTGTATACTTGCTGCTGCATGTTAATAAATTGGCCCCTAGTCAAAAGCTCGGAGTGCGCACCGCTGTGGCTCTGACAGCACCCGGAGAAGAATAAAAAAAAAAAAAAAAGAAACGGCCACACACCATCCATTCTACTCGCTTATTAATAATGAGCTCTTCTCCCTTTTTTCCTCTCCTGATGAAACGCGAAAGATGAAAAACGACAACATATGCCGCGTCTGGCGCGCGCGGACGCACAGGCGCACACAGCCAGGACTTGCTTTTGCATTTCAAAGAGGCGCAGCAAGACCACTGGCCGCTGTCAGCCTAATACAGACACCAACAACAAGGGCTGAGGAATAATGAAGAGAACACAAACACACACACACACATTTACCAGCACTTACACCCAAAGGTGAGATCTGACAAAGTGACCACAAGGGGCATGCTAATGTATGACAACACTGTGTAAAAGACACAGACACACATACACACACACACACACACACATGCAAATCGACACAAATCCACACACGTGGCGAATAGACACACCCTAGATCACCGTTCAGAGATCACGCACTAATGATTAACACACATACACAACGTGCATACACACAATCAAAGGTAAAAAAAAAAAGAAACAACTAAGTGACAAATTTCCGGCATCATAAAGGGATTGTGTTGTATGCTAGATTGGTGCATCAAAAATACACACACATACACACACACACACACACACACATGCTGGAGCATTTAGCAGCACTTACACCCAAAGGTGAAGTCTGAGAAAGTGACCACAACAGGCATGCTAACGGTTTACACACACACACACACACAC
Source organism: Channallabes apus (assembly GCA_030522415.1). NCBI lineage: Eukaryota > Metazoa > Chordata > Actinopteri > Siluriformes > Clariidae > Channallabes > Channallabes apus. The sequence continues at coordinate 22,691,954 of CM060114.1, forward strand.
ACACACACACACACACATGCAGATAACATACACAATGCAAATCTATACAAATACATACACTCACGTGGACAATAGATAGGCTTAAACACACCCTAGACAGGCAACGGTGATGTTAACGACTAATTTGAGAGTAAATCACCTTTCAGAGATCACACACTAATAATTAACACATCGTGCATACACACAGTCAAAGGTGAGAAATACCAAAAGTGACAAACTGCCAGCATCATAAAGGGATTGTGTCTTTTGCTACATTGGTGCCTCAACAATGCACACACACACACACACACACACACTCTACACACACTCCTTGGCTGTCAGCGACGTGACTGATGGTGCGAACAGCTCGCCGTTTCTCCTGTTCTCCCGGCGCTCGATCGACCCGCAGTCCGACACACACAATTCGGCTAATTCGGTTAATTTATACGAGGCTAACCGTGGCTAACGGGGCAGAACTAATTGCCATTTGGAGTTAAACTTCAGCATCTGCTGAGGGACACTCCGCCGAGCAAGTGCTACATTCTCCGCTCGGTTCTTAATGTAGCTGGGAAAAAAAGGAAGAGTCGCGTCGAAAATAACGCAGGACGCTAGACGGGAAAGAAACGTCTCTTTATCTCTGTCTTTCTCTTGGTGGTACTTTTCTCTTTTCCACATCAGCTGTCATTATCGTTTCTCGCAGAAACGGAACCATCTGTTTGTCGCTATCACTTTTCGTCTCCTTCGTCTCCACACACACACACACACACACACACACACACACGCCTGCACACACTCACAGAGCATAAATATTATTAGGCCATGCTGCATACGTCCCATAAACATCATCGTTTATCTCCCAGATTTCAATCTTTCTGGCATGGTCCGTATCATCATGTCATCGTTGTCATCATTTGCAACCAGCCACTTGAAATTTACAGCAAGATATGACCCTTGTGAGCCTTTCAAGCCTTTTAAGAAGCACTCCGAATGCTACTGTTAACTTTACCACTATGAGTCTCGTCAGTTGTTCAACTTAAATTTGCTATCTCTCAAAGCAAATAAGAAATTTTATCATTGTACAGACAATAAGGTTGTCTGATAGTATACAGTATATACATAGTACTATGGAACTTATTGCTGATATAGTGTAGTATATGCACTACACTATGGTACATAGTTCTACAATAGTACATACTTTAGTTCTACCCCTATATGACATGTATCGGGATACTGTCAAAATGTTATACATGTTTATGTATCATAATGGTAATATTTATATAGTATGGCACCACTGTACAGTATGTGCTGTATGTAACATGAATTAAGTACCTTAGTGTATGTTGAACCTCTAAATATTTCATACAGTACAATAATACAACCCCCTAGTTCACAACTTACTGTACCTACACCCTTTGTGTACATACACACTACTGTACATAACACTGTGATTTATGTATTACATGCACTTGCACTTAACGCAAACGTCACTCCATTACTTGTAATGTACAGTATTACTGAAGTACCACAGTAATACTATGGAATATTAAGGTGTGCTCTATAGTTTACCCTAGTAAAAAAATTCTTATGGGTAGTGAGCAAACTGTTGCAACATGCTAAACTGTGTTGAGTAAAATGCTTTTTAGTAACCTGACCATCAGTGAAATCAGAAACCCTGCTAGCTGTAACCCATTGGCTACCACTGAAAAATGATTACCCAGATTTTTCCACTCAAGACATCAAGCTGTGTGTAACAGCTGGACAATAAAATGCCAAAATCCGCTAGCTAGGTGTCCTGACTGAGGATATTTTGACCCCCCAGTTATTCATATGGCGTAGGCCGTTATCGCCACATCACTTCACTCCAAGCTGTTTCCACATGTTTGGGCCATTAAAGGGGTTCCTGGGAGGCCAGTTGTTCAGATGTGAAAAACAGGCAGACTGATTATGGCTACGGCATACTGAGAAAACTATCTTGATGGTGCCCAAGTACTAGTGAAACACTGAGATAAGTGCATTAGTGTAGCGGAGGTTTATATAAAGAAATAATGGGAGTTTTTGCTCTCATACCAGTGTTCTGTCATTCTGCAAAATCAAAAGTCCTGGTTTAACGTAAACACCCCTTGTATAAAGCAGTTATTCCAACTTGAAAAATCCTTTTAATGGATCAAGATGTGTTGAACACAGTCTCAAACAAAACAAAAAAAATAAAAAGAAAGAAAATAAAAACCCCTTGTCTAAAAGCATGTATGTATTAACTTTACCGCATTGTTCTCCACTTTTCAGATTTGTGGTTTCTATGTTATCTTTCAGCAGGAGCTTTGTAGAATCTGCTAAATAAAAAAAACTGCACTTCCATAACTTGGCCACAAAACCACTGACTGTTAAACATTGTGAAGAGCATTTGGATCCAGTTTGGGATAACTTATGATTTGTGGCTAGCGTGTGTGTGTGTGTGTGTGTGTGTGTGTGTGTGTGTGTGTATGTAAAGTGCCAAAGCTGAGGTCATTCCAGCTGCGCAGTGTGTGTGACTGAGTGTGTGTGATTTGATCAAGCCAAACTAAAGCTGATCCTCCCATAGCGATTGCTCAATCACCCAAACTGCGTACAAGTTAAGTACAGGTGTGGTACTGGAAACATGAACACAACGAGTTTAATCTGAAATCATTGTTGGATGTGCACGTAGCATGGTGAGCTGGGGAACTTTGCTTAACCTCAAAAAACATTTTACTGTTGTAAAACCTAGAGGATTTAACATTGACAACACAGTAAGTAGTTTGACATGAGACACAGGAAGTAGGGGTTTTGAGGATCACACATACCGTAGTTATCAGTTCTAAAGGAAGAATAAAATGTTCTCAATATGAGAAAAGAATCATTTTGTACAATATTTAAATTCTATTATTATGTCATTGTTGTATGTCTTTATAATTATTACAATCATTATTAATTAGGGCTGTCAATAACAGTGCATTAAGGCATGTTATTAATCTAGAAATATGAACGCATTACTATTTTTTTAATGCAAATTAATCATAGGACTACATGAAATTTGACCATAATGGCTTCCCATAATCGCAGCCCATTTACCTGGCTGGGTGTAATAATGGCACGTTTAGCGTGGATAATAAGATGACTGGAGAAACATAACTAGGTGTGCTGAATGGCAAGTTGTATCAAATCTTCTAGATCGAAGTTTGGATAAAACCAAAGTTATGTGCTCGATCTACCTTTAAAGCGAACTATTATTACTCAAATACATTACATGTAAGATGTGGAAGCGGTGGCTCAGGTGGCTAAGATTCTACAGGGTTGATTTTCAGATTTGAGGATGGGTTGCTACAGTACTAGTGATGCGCGGGTCGGGTATTTTTCCAACCCGCGGGTCCCGCTTCTATGAAATTATTTGGCCCGCCCCAGCCCGCCCCGCACCAATGTATCTATTTTTTTTTTTTTTTGAACAATGTGTTTATTGTTTTTGTTTATGCAAGACAGGTAACAGAGAAACACATTTACATTCCATCACAATTATTTCCCACCCCAACAAAAGAACATCACTCTCTTCTCCCCTATAGAAATACACATAGTTCTCTTATAAGAGACATTTCAAATACAAAACAAATATTGCAAGGTACCCAAAAACCAAATATACCTTACTGTACTTTACACATAAGTTACATTTTCCAACAAAACAAAATGAAACAAAAAAAGAACAAAAAACATAATTACACAATAATAATAAACATAATTACACCTTTTGTAATAAATGACCAATATTGTTGTTGTTAATATAGTAATTAAATGGCTTCCATATTTCTTCATATACATCCATTTTGTTTTTAATAAAATAGGTTACTTTTTCCATGGCCATACACTGTGCCATAGCATTAATCCAAGTTCCAATAGATGGCGGATCAGGCCTTTTCCAACTAAGAGCTACCATTCTTTTAGCCTGTAGTATAGCATAATCTATGAATTTGCGCTGCTGAAGATTTAGTTTAAGGTTCTTTGGATATAAATGTAGCAAAATAATTTTTGCATCTAGGGGAATATTCAAGGGTACAATTATCTTTGTGATATTAATCACTTCCACCCAAAAGTCTCTAATAATGTTACATTCCCAAACACAATGAACAAATGACCCCTGAGCCTCTCTGCATTTAAAACATACATCAGGAATATTTTTATTAAACCTATTTAGTTTGACAAATGTATCTATTTTTACAAACCGCCCCGCCCCGCACCCGCGACCATTAAATTATGTGATGATGTAAATTCCAGACCTCAATTTCTCCCGCACCTCGTCTTCCATCTTCACTTTTATTTCTTTGTTTTTGTTGTGAATGGAGGCGGTAGCTGCTTGGCGTGACTTGTCACGTGACGTAACCTTATCAAAGAACTTAATAAAATATGAAAATAGATATTCCCAAATATTTAATATAGGCTATATGGAATTGCACGCAACATACATGGATTTTTTAATTTAATTTTGTTTTTAATGACCCGCCCCAACTCGCCCCGCGGGTTACCAGACGACCCGCGCATCACTAGTTGCTACACATAATACTCAGCCACTGCATGCAATGTGGTTCTCATCCAGGAGATTTTAATTTAATGTCTGTTAAATGATAATGGCTGAGATATTACTGGATAAAACCACATAATCTGTTTCCTTTAACTAGTTTCTCATGCATTTCTTCATTCCAACATTGATACACATTTATAATACAAGTAAATCTGTGTCTTTTAAAATTGTGATTAATCATGATTAATCGCAGATTATGACTGTGATTAAGTACATTAAAACTTGAAGTCAATAAACAGCACTATTATTAAGACTATTATTAATATTATTAATAATTTCAGGATGAAGCAATTGCACTGACAGTTTGTAGGTGAAATACATTACATGTCCACGGTAGGGCTAAAATAATACTAGAGTCTTCTAGACAAATACTATTAAATCAATTTGATATTAAACTTCTATCTTTTGGGTGACGGCAGATTAAAATCTTTTCCCTTAGAGCATTTAAATTATATTCCATTTTAGCTACAGTGGTGTGAAAAACTATTTGCCCCCCTCCTGATTTCTTATTCTTTTGCATGTTTGTCACACAAAATGTTTCTGATCATCAAACACATTTAACTATTAGTCAAAGATAACACAAGTAAACACAAAATGGAGTTTTTAAATGAGTGGTTTTATTATTTAGGGAGAAAAAAAATCCAAACCTACATGGCCCTGTGTGAAAAAGTAATTGCCCCCTGAACCGAATAACTGGTTGGGCCACCCTTAGCAGCAATAACTGCAATCAAGCGTTTGCGATAACTTGCAACGAGTCTTTTACAGCGCTCTGGAGGAATTTTGGCCCACTCATCTTTGCGGAATTGTTGTAATTCAGCTTTATTTGAGGGTTTTCTAGCATGAACCGCCTTTTTAAGGTCATGCCACAACATCTCAATAGGATTCAGGTCAGGACTTTGACTAGGCCACTCCAAAGTCTTCATTTTGTTTTTCTTCAGCCATTCAGAGGTGGATTTGCTGGTGTGTTTTGGGTCAATGTCCTTCTGCAGCACCCAAGATCGCTTCAGCTTGAGTTGACGAACAGATGGCCGGACATTCTCCTTCAGGATTTTTTGGTAGACAGTAGAATTCATGGTTCCATCTATCACAGCAAGTCTTCCAGGTCCTGAAGCAGCAAAACAACCCCAGACCATCACACTACCACCATCATATTTTACTGTTGGTATGATGTTCTTTTTCTGAAATGCTGTGTTACTTTTACACCAGATGTAACGGCACACGCACCTTCCAAAAAGTTCAACTTCTGTCTCATCGGTCCACAAGGTATTTTCCCAAAAGTCTTGGCAATCATTGAGATGTTTTTTAGCAAAATTGAGACGAGCCTTAATGTTCTTTTTGCTTAAAAATGTTTTGCGCCCTGGAAATCTGCCATGCAGGCCGTTTTTGCCCAGTCTCTTTCTTATGGTGGAGTCGTGAACACTGACCTTAATTGAGGCAAGTGAGGCCTGCAGTTCTTTAGATGTTGTCCTGGGGTCTTTTGTGGCCTCTCAGATGAGTTGTCTCTGCGCTCTTGGGGTAATTTTGGTCGGCCGGCCACTCTTGGGAAGGTTCACCACTGTTCCATGTTTTTGCCATTTGTGGATAATGGCTCTCACTGTGGTTCGCTGGAGTCCCAAAGCTTTAGAAATGGCTTTATAACCTTTACCAGACTGATAGATCTCAATTACTTTTGTTCTCATTTGTTCCTGAATTTCTTTGGATCTTGGCATGATGTCTAGCTTTTGGGGTGCTTTTGGTCTACTTCTCTGTGTCAGGTAGCTCCTATTTAAGTGATTTCTTGATTGAAACAGGTGTGGCAGTAATCAGGCCTGGGGGTGACTACAGAAATTGAACTCAGGTGTGATAAACCACAGTTAAGTTATTTTTTAACAAGGGGGGGCAATCACTTTTTCACACAGGGCCATGTAGATTTGGAGGTTTTTTTCTCCCTTAATAACATAAACCTTCATTTAAAAACTGCATTTTGTGTTCAATTATGTTATCTTTGACTAATAGTTAATGGTTTTTGATGAGCAGAAACATTTAAGTGTGACAAACATGCAAAAGAATAAGAAATCAGGAAGGGGGCAAATAGTTTTTCACACCACTGTAAATAGCTACATTTAATTAAAAAAAAGCACACACACATGCACACACACACACAAAACATAATGGTTGTCAAAAGATCAGAAGTTTGGGGACATTCAGTGTACTCTATGCAAACATGAACTACCCTGGGACAACACGTCTTGCATGAGTGAACGCCTGAAGCGGAAACATGCCCCGGTGAGCTCCTTTGGTCCATTAGCGTCAAACTGACGAGGCGAACTGACAAGCATTAATGTAGCCATTAGCAAAAACAGTTTAACCACAGCGTAGGAGGCAAACTTCAGCTGCCCTTATGAATAGTGTTTTAAAGGTGCCATATTACACTCTAGACTCTAGACTCCATCCTGAAACTATGCATTTCTCAATTCAACTATGAAGGTCTGTAAAATATGTCTGGTAATGTTCCAGCCGAAATCGCACTCAGATCAGGCATTCTGGTGTCCCTAAAATTCTGTTTCACTCCTATTCCAAATGCACTGTTTCAGTGTCGGTAGCTTTAAATCTAAATGAACTTCTGCTCCACTATAACCCTTAAAGGAGGCGCATTTTTATGCAATGGAAAGGAAATAAAAAAATGAAGAGGTATTTTCCCCCCATATTTTGCCTGTGTATACATTAACACTGGAGACTGGACTGGGAATGGGTTGGGAAACGGACCACCCAGTACGATCTTGACAGGATACCTAAATTCAGATTCGACTTGTATTGCGTTTCTTTATCACAAAACAAGTATCACGTTTTTCTAAATATCCCGACTGGATATAATAAAAAAAAAAACATCTCTTTTGTTACACTCCCTCACCGTCTATCCAGCTTTATTTTGTATTTAGAGTTTATCCCAGGAGACTTAGGGCACATGTACAGGGTGCCAACCCATTATACACATACCCTCATTACAGGGATCTCCAATTAGCCTAATCTGCATATCTTTGGACTGTGGGAGGAAACCCCCCAAGCACGTGGAGAACATGCAAACTCCATGCACACAGAGATGGGAATCGAGCCTGACTGGGAATCAAACTCAGACCCTGAAGGTGCAAGGCGACAGTGCTAACCACTACACCACCATGCCGCCCCTTTTGTTAAAATTCTAAACAAACTTAGATTCACCCACTCAGGATCAAATTACCTGTAGAGTATTATAAGAACCGCCACATACAGTATAAAGGGGCCCAAAAATATGTATACACACTTCAACAGTTGTTATCTATGCCCTTTTTTAAAACTCGAATAAGACTAATTCTAAATACGATTAAATAAAAGCTTGCTTTCTGAAGCAGCAGCTTGTGCAGCAGGTTTAAAGAAAGTTTGGCGCAGGCTTTTAAACAAATATTCTAGTTTAGAAATTAATCTCAAAATCCCCACAAGCTCTTTATTCAGGTTTAATTGGATGATGACACAAAGATACGCCTTTCAGATTATTGTATTCTACTAATGGTTTTCTTTTCTTCTTTTTCTAAAATAACATTTGAATATGTGGGACAAAAAAATTTGCCTAACCAAACATCTGATTGTAGACCTACTAGTGCTGCAGATAACTGAGCAAAAGTATCCATTACACTTTCAGGCGAAGTAAGTGGACCCAAAGGTAAGAAAGCATGCTAAAAGAAGGTCTTTATTGAATCATTAAAGATCTCAGCGACCAATATCTCTTATCTAAAGCACCGTAATTAAAAATCGCACCTTTAGGCTAAAGTCGGTAATAATGCTAATTATGAAGCGAACGCTCATCAGTCACTTTCAGTCTGTGTGACACCAGTTACTGGCCTATAAAGTAACTGGGTCATAGAATGTGGGGTGTGTTAATGAGCTTCGCAGAAAGGCAAACTGGGATACGCACATTAGAGCAGCCCTCCTCGAGTCAAACCATACGCTCTCTCCACTTTGCCTCGTTACATCTCCCATTTCTCATAAAGGGAGCGAGAGAAAGTTTGAGAGAGAGCGAGGCAGAGAAAGAGGAAGGGGAGCTGAAATACAGCGATAGGCCTCATTTGACGAAAACTGCTTAAAGGATGCATTTACTCATGTAAATCCAGATTTCTTTCACTCTCGCTTTCACACACAAAGCACACACACACACACACACACACACACACAGAGAAAGTGAGTTACATAAGCTTAAGGGGAAAATTACATCGCATTCATCATTTCCTCTCTCTCCATCTTTCTTTCTTATCTATCTTTCAACTAAGCTCCATTACTCATCACCCCCACAGTCAAAAGTTTATGAGGCATTATAGACCTAAATATTACAGTTTTCTTCCATAAATAACATCCCGAACGACGCCTGTGCTTATGTGTGTGTGTGTGTGTGTGTGTGTGTGTAAGACAGTTAGTATAAATCCTGATTAGGAATCACATTTACAGACCAAAATGTACAATGAAATTTAGAATATGCCAAAATAACAGATGAAAGATGTCTGCTGTTTAAGTAATTAAGAAAACTTTGAAGACGTTTCAAAACATTGACAAACTTCAGGCTTTAAAAAATAAATCAGCAACAATTTGACATTTTATTGCAGTCGAAACACCGAAATAGTCAATATGTCTATTTGTAAGTCAATGCAAAGTCAGTACTGATGTACTGTATATGTTTACAAATATTAATATATTTTGATATTTTATTAATAGTTTCACTAAACTGGTGTTTATTTTTAACAATAATACATTTTAACATTTGCACAATAATGCATGGGAAATGCCCATACTAATTTGCTAATTCATTTCTTCTTATTATTATTATTATTATTATTTAATTTATTAATTTTTATTATTTTTTTATTTTTTTCATATTAAGTATATGAGTTTCTAAATGTATTAACTATAAACTCAATGTATGTACATGTGTGTGTATCCAGGCTATACAAAAATAAAGTGGCCATGCAGCTATTGTACACCAATCTCCAACACACACACACACACACACACACACACACATACACACACATACAGTACACAGCAGTACGCAGCAGTGCATTACCTGATGGCAGGACACTGGAGGGCTGCCAAATAGCGATCCTGCCAAATAAAACTTCTGCCAAATAGAGCCACTGCCAAATAATGACCCGCCCGTACTGTATAACACAGCAATTCTCCCACTGACACAGGACCTGACACGAGGAAACATCTCCAACTGAGCGGATCAGACACACACACACACACACACACACACCCACACACACACACAAACACACACACACATGCGCACACACACAAGATGTGCGCTTACACACTGCTTTTTCCTGGTCACTTTTCCCAGCCTATTACTTCAACAATATACAGATCACTGGCTGCAAGTTTATGCCTTGTATGTGCATGTTGTATGTTGTGTGTGTGTGTGTATCATATTCGTTGTACTGTAAGAGCAAATCAGGCAGAAAGTAGTGTGTGTGTGTGTGTGTGTGTGTGTGTGTGTATGTGTGTGTGGGTGTGTGTGTGTGTGTGTGTGTGTGCACACAGAAAAGCATCCTGCCACGGGGTTGCTCCTAGCTTTGGGCTGCATTAACTGTCCTACTTGTATTACAGCTTTACACACACATACACACACACACACACACACACACACACACACACACACACACACACGAAAAGAAACACTCACTCACAAACAAACTTGCAGCTACACACCCACTCCATATAGACCTGTGTGTGTATGTGCGTGTGCATGTGTGTGTGCATGTGTGTGTGAGAGAGAGAGTGAGTGTGTTTCGTTCCATAAGAGACAGAGAGAGAAGCTAGCAAAATAAGTGCATTCAACCATACAGCTTATGCTCTTGAGCAATAAGGGCCTCTTAAAATGAAACACACTCTCTCTCTCTCTCTCTCTCTCTCTCTCAAACACACACACACACACACACACACACACACACACACACACACACACACACACACACACACACACACACACACACACACACACACACACAAACCTCAGCAACAGCAGCTGTGCACTGTAATAAGAGCGCTCTGGGACTGCTGGTGAAATGAACAGACGCTCATGGGCAGATTTCTCACTATAAGACCCCAGACAGATCCCAGTTAGTAATGCTAGAACAGCACGCTAATTAGCAGAGCGCTTCACAGGTCCATCACCAGTGAGGGAAAAAGAATCAGCCGAGTCAATATGAAAGTCGCCAAAGCTAATAAAACAACACATTTATAATAATAATAGTAATAATAATAATAATAATAACAATAATGTGTGAAATACATGAACCCAGAGATGCCGGTAGTGTCAGCATGGTGTGCGAAGCTCTGAGAGTTCCTCATCCTCATCTACATCACTCAACTTCAACTGAAGATTCTTTTTTAATATCGTTTAAACAGTATTTTTTTTTTTTAATCCTGACCAGGCAGTTACTAAGGATACTATACCAACAATGTCCAGTGCTGTACAATAACCATAATGTACATCATCAGAAATGAATAGAAAGAACAATACTTGTTTGCCGAAAATAGATTAAGCCCTGATATTTAATATTTGGCATTAGATCTTAAGCACTTCCTATTTGGTCATAAAGTTCCAGTCAAATGTTTGGACATGGGTTTGGGTTTATTCTCTACATTCTAGAACAATCCTGTATTTTTTAATCAAAACTGTAAAATAACACATATGGCATTACTGTAGGTACTTACATTCTTAAGTACCTAAACAGGCCACCTTAACAGGTCAGCTGTTCTTGCAAGAGTAGTATTGTCAAGTGCATTTGCAAAACCCATCAGGCACCATGATGAAACTGGCTCTTCCCACGAAAGCAGGAGCAAAACCTACCTCTGCTGCAGAGGAGATGTTCATTTAGAGTTCCCAGCCTCAGAAATCACCAATTAACAAACAGCACCTCAGATTAGAGCCGGCTTTCCACAGCATACAGTAGGAATAATCTCAATATCTCTTTTCAAAGTTGCATTGTTCTACATTGTGGAAAGAAATCTAAATCAGCAAAGACCATGGAATTAGAAGGTGTGTCCAAACTTATGACTGAAAATGTAACTGTAGCTCCACAAGTCAGCTGGAGGTCTTTAGTTCGTTAGGTTTTTCGCTAGAAACTGCATGTACTGTATATTAACTTCCTGGTGTGATTGGATGTTGGATTCACGTGAGCTTACAGTACTTGCGTATCTACATAATTTGGCACAATCCAACAGAAAATGTAAAGAAGAAAAAGGAGAGTGCTTTGGAGTCAACCTTTCCACTATGTCTGTTATCTTTAGGAGACAACGACATGTACAGTATGATCCTCTTTGTCATGTACCTTTCTTCTAGGATGAGTTCGGCGTGCGCCTTACTTTTAGGCATTTGCCCGATGCCCTTATCCAGAGCGACTTACATTTTTATCTCATTATACTATATCTGACCAGTTGAGGGTTAAGGGCCGTGCTCAAGGGCACAACAGGGACAATTTGGTAGTCGTGGGATTTAAACCTGAGACCTCCCGGACCGTATTCCAATGCCTTAACCACTGAGCTACCCCTGATACTGTTGATCGCTACCTTTATTGGTGTCACTTTCACTTTCCTCGTTTTGGCATGGTCAGCTTTCATACCTGATCCGAACCAAACCGATATGTACCATACCCTAGACCACCTTTCCATGTGGACACAGTGTTCACACTGCTTAAATGAATTAAACTCTGGGGTTAACTGAACTCAGATCCGTGACCAGGTCTCAGATTTGAAAGCACCCGTAGTTGTACCACCTGTCTGATGTACTCAGTGTCAACTAATTTAAACGACCAAAGATTGCCACTACAGTATATTGTCAGATTAATCTCAATAAACTCTATAAATGTACATTCAGGGGCATCCCTAGAGGCCACTATTCCAGTAAATATTGTCTCACTTATTGTATATATTTAACTGATGGAACCTTGTATAAAATCAATATAATGAAATTTAATAATAATAATAATAATACAAAAGGTAGATTTTGTGAAGAGACGAAGAGTTATAGCTAAACCTGACCTTTTACTAATAATCTCCATATGCTATACATGTTTAATAAGTCTCTCTCTCTCTCTCTCTCTCTCCTTTCCTTCTTTTTGCCTCGTCCTCGGTACGGTCATGAACTTGGATGTCACCCTGAATTAGAAAGGGCGGTCTGGGTAAGAAATGTCAGCGCTTAATCCTCTTTAATAAGATCATATGATGATTTCATCTCTGATTATAGTTTAAATTGGCCTTCATATGAGCATCGTAATCCCATTGCTCCTCAGGGACCGGGGAGAGTGATGATCCTCGGAGAGCCTGGACGCTTTATGAAGCGTTTCTGCACTTTTGGCCATGACATTAAAGCGAGGATGAACTTTAATAGCACGGAGAGAGAAACCGAAAAAGTATTTCGGTGATCTGATATGATAATTCACAAGGACTGCTTATCCATGGACATTTTTCCCCCTACTGTCTCCTATCAAAGGTCTTTCAAACGCACACTGCGGTTCCTTAGCGCTCTGTTCGGCCATTGATAAAGATCGGACATGTGCAGGCTGTTCCGTGTATCAAATCGTTGTTTCGAATTATTTGGTCAGACTGAATGCAAATCAGTTTAAAGCTCTGATGTCATGCCATAATAAATTAGCGATTTCCAAAACTGCAGCACTGTTTTCGATTGCCGTTACGCTGAGATATCTTGCACACATGCATGAACAGAGTATTTGCTTGTTTGCACACAGCACCATAGGAACCACTCGGAAAGAAATAAAAATGAGCGAGCATACGAGGAGGATAACAGTTTAAGGTACAAACAAGCCTTGGCAATTAGCAGCGCTGCATTCATCCATGTGTGCTCATGCATGTTTGGAGAGGATTCAGTGGTGAGCAAGCATTCAAAAAAAAAATGCAAGCATTTCTAAATTACCTGAGCTATTTAAATTGGGTTTTAATGAAGAGTACGGTGCTCAAGTAGAGCGAGAGAGAGAGAATGTGTGTTTTAATGGGGGAAAAAAAAAAAGTAAAGGCATCGAGCAGAGAACTGGCGAAAAAACTGTGCTGGCAATGACACAAAACACACTTGAAATCCCCGTGAGAGCCAATCAGCAAATCAGTATCAATTAAGCTGGAGGAGCCGACAAAACGGACAAGTCGCTTTGTTTTAACTAATGAAGTCTGTTGAGGATGCAAACACACACAGCATCCCTGAAAAGAGCAAAGCATGCCACAGACGGACACAACTCCCTTTGCGGCGCACACGCATGCATCCATCATACACACACACACACACACACACACATACACACACACACACACACACACACATACACGTATTCTAGATTAAACATGTAAAGAGAAAAGAAAAGAAAAGAAAAGACAGACACAAGTACAGGTTGTCTGGTTTTAATGTAGAGGACAACCCAAGGCACGGGGCAATTTTTAGAAACAAGAGGCATGACTAAATGAGGCAAGATAAAGCAGGCTATGGTCAAAGCACTAATCAAAACAGGCAGGGGACTATTGGAATCATTAATCTTCATATCTAAAGGTGATAGGTAAGAGTCGTTAGTATTCAGGTGACCAGGAGAATGTGATTAGATCCCAGACTGAGGATTATCGGCATTGTCTAGTCCACGCAGAGATTTAAGCTAAATTTGCATTAAAAGCTGCCTTGCTCAATCCTTGCTCCTTTTTTTTTTTTTTTTTGTCAGATCAGATTTGCATGCCATGACAGGTCACAGTAATAATCACGAGTGACTCTAACGTCGACGCGTTCGGTGTGCGAACATACTGTAGATGCGTCTTTGCTCACGCCATCTGGGTTAAAACACATTGTATTTGTGCGACCGCTCACCCATTTCAAACAATGGATGTGATTTTAGAAACAAATTGCGCTCTGGAGGATGGCAAGCAGTTAGTCAGCGTATTTGTTATTTGAGGTCCTGAAAAAGGAAGAAAGCCAGACGCTTTGCTTTAGCTGTTTTATCAACTATTGTTAGCACTGCTATGAAATCTTAGCTGATGACGTCAGTTGCACAGAGGCAAAGAGTCTCATGAATACCGTTCATTCGAGTACAGTATACATTATTTGTTCTAGGACCATATACGGAAGTGAAAAAAGATCAGTTCTATGTAATGTGTAAAAAAAAAAATGTTTAATCTGATTTGAGCCACTTCAGGCTGGTAAGGTGAACATAGCCTTATTTAACCAGGATTACTGTTAGAATGCTTGGCACTGATCGAGGTTAATAAGAACCTTCACGAAGATCTCCGTTCCTGCTGGAGGACCACTCTTGAAGACGGTGCTAGAGTAATGAACTGTACTAGCGCTGCCAGTCAACAAGAATTCAGTTGGCGCAATAGACGAGCCAAGAGAGGAAATGTCAGATCCCTATATATATATTCAATCGATACGACAATGTTTAAAGGAAACATGGATAACAGAATCATGAGGTGCAATGAACCAGGAGGTGGCAGGAGAAGCATTTCCCCAGATGTAACTGCTAAGGGTAAATTCTACAAAGGGCTGGTGAACTAATAATTCAGTACTTACTACAGTATAGAAGAAGGTTTCAAACAGTAAGCAGGAACTGTAAGAATACACTGTACAAACAGGTGAACGGTGAACGCTGAGCCAAAAACTTTAACGTTTTAAAGTGAAAAGGAGGAACCAAAAAGCGCCATTGGGACTTGAGGTATATCCAGACAGATAAACGAGTAAAAGCACACCAACCAAACATAATGATAATAGATAAGGAGCCGCAGTAATGGTCTGAGAAGTGGTAATCCTAAGTGATCATGTCAGACAAATGGAATATGAAGAGCTGAGTGTGATACACTCAGGACTGAAAGAGGAAGTAGAGAGAATGTGAAAGGTTAAAACCATAATAGTCGCATTGATGACAGGAACACTCAGGACTCTGACCTCCATATTTAAGAAAGATTGCAGGACTGACAAATTGATTTCAGTCTATAAAAGTGTAATCTTAGAAACGGTAAAAAAAGACAGAACCTAGAAAATCTTCCAAAAGCATAAATGATGTATTGGTGACCGGTCATTTCAAATCAGGTATTAAGTCGCGCGATTTAGTTCTGCGCTATGGCCAATAGAGTGCAAGAGGTTAAATGTGTCAAACCTTCAATTTTGGCAAAAACCTATTGAACTTGAGTAAGTTTTAATCCTATACAATAAAACACAGTTACTAAAGTTGTGAGAAAAAAACGTGCAATTAGCAGCAAAGGTGCAACTTTAGGTTCAGAATTGGGGGTTGAGATCTCCACCGATGTGGGGGTGTCTGAGGACATGATTTCTTTTCCTTGACAAACAGGTTGTTTCAAATTAATTTCTGGAGGAACCGACATACCAAAACCTTTCCTGCTTGGTCTTTCACGCTTTCTTTTTTCCGTTGTTGATGAGTTTTCTGTTGTTTGTGGCTACAGTAACTGCTGCATGAGGAAGACGTGTTGGACACAACCAAGCATCTCCGAGCATGTTCTGCTTGCCAATTACATTATAAAACATTATAATACGTTATAATGTTTTATAGCAGTTAGTTATTTAATTCATCATTATGATATGATATTTCAGCTGTTGTACTGGCCAGTTTTGATTATTGTGCGGTTACAACAACCACATTCCCTGTGTAAGTTACATCTACAGTATGGGTAGCAGGAAGAACCTGGTGTCAAAATGAGGCTGAAGGTTTCCTCGTTCTTATTACATCACGGAATCGTTATTTAAATAATCAAAAAATTGAATTTGACAAAGTTTTCCAAGACGCTCCTGGTAAACAAATTTGCACGGACCATATTTCAGGAACCAGACATGGTACAGTAATAAACTTGGTATCGAAGTTGAATTTATTGAACTAGAAATCTGAGAATATGCAGAACTCAAATCATCCAAAATGTGACTTAATACCTGATCTGCTGTGACAGGTCGCATTTTAGTAGTTCAGGGTAATTCCTACAGTAGGAATCCAAATTCTGAGAGTTATTTCACAGTAAATCTAACACCCCATAAGCTTCTATTATACTGTACAAATACAGGTCATGGAATACCAACGTCACAGGAGAGGAAAGGGTGTGTCCAATTAGCATATGCATAGAATAAAAAACGTACAGTTGCGTGTCCTTTGTGTGTGTTTGTTTTTGTCTGTTAACACACCTTAAAAAGTTCAAAATTCAAATAAAAATTTTATTCGTCATATACACAGTCATATGCGGTATGATATGAAGTAAAATGCTACTGATGACCTAAAATTTCAAAAAGAAAGTTTCAGAGTGAAATAAGAGAAACAGAGAATTTTACAAGTTAGAAATATATTGAGAATTGGAAATAAACTTTAGCTGTAAAGACCATTTTTATATTACACAAGTTTGTGTCCCAGGCCTTACATAATAACTTTAATTTAAATAACATAAAAAACATTTGATATTAAAATAAATAAAAATAAATAAACACAAGCTGGATTCACAAATACAATCTAATATTGTATAATAATATAATAAGATATTAAATATAATAAGCCCAGAGCTATGAAATCTCTAAAATCGAGTTATGATTGGCCAAGCGGGGAGTTTTGATAAACATTCCAAATAAGTTTCTGGATTCGGGGCTCTTGGATCTTTTCACAATTAATCACAAGCTTCATTACAGAACGCAAACAAATTAAAATATTCAACTGTTGTTTTGTTTGTGTATGCGATTAACGAAGCGTAAAAAAACGTCTGTTGCTTTTCGGAATGCGCTGCTTAAGAATGTATCCTTAGCAGCTGGATAAGAATTGTCGAGTTTTAATTGTTGGCTTGTGAATTGAAAAGAAAATAAACCATTGTCGGTGGAAGGGGAAATAAAGGAGTGTGTGTGTGACATTCGACTGTGTGTAACTGAATGTTGTGTGCAAATGAGCGTGTAGGTGTGTAGGAATGTAGATTCTAAGGGGTTGCTTGTAGCATGTGCGCTTGTGACAGTGTGGGTGTGTGCACTGTAGTAATGACTCCCAGTGGGAACACAGTGCAGTCTGTCTTGTTGTAGGGACAACATGACAGGAGAGAGGGAGAGGGGTGACGGCTGTCCTCTTCTGCACTGGACAGTAATTGGCCAACCATATCGAGCCACACATACATACGCTGTCATACACACATGCAAGCCAGCCACATCCTATCAGGATCTCCACACAGTAACCATTAGCCTGTTGTGGCCTGTTCAGGAGACCAGCAAAAGAATTTTTTTTTTTTTTTTTGAGACAAAAACACATACACAGCGAGTAAACAACACTGACACCTAGACGGTGGAAGGAGATTAGCTTCGACGTGTCAGTGACAGAACGCGGAGAGGTGGTGGGAATAATTAACGTTACGTTCCTTATCACCTCCGTACATCACTGTCTAGGAGACAAAAAAGCAAGAAAGAAGGGATCAATAGAGAAATAGTGAACGGATCGAAGTGAGAAAAAAGACAAAGACAAAGACAGAGCAATAGTAATAAGACTATGAGAGGAAATGAGGCCGGGGCGATTTGGAAGGGAATAAAAAATTCAATACATTTGTATTGTGAAGTGATTGTGAAGCTGCCGTGGGTGGCAAATTACATAAGGGAGAGCAGCTCGGGTGATGGGGCGAGCGGCTCTATCTGCATGCCATGACAGGCTGGAATAAAGGATGCGGAAACATGATGCCCTGTAATGGATTTATCACATTACCCAGAATTCCCTTCACTCGTCCACCAGGGTCTGCTTTGCCCTAATCAAAGCTGCTGTGTAATGGGGAGTTTCACTCCAATCCTAATCTAACACACCTGAGTCCGAAATCAGTGCTGTGATACGATACTGTTCTCAGCGCACCCTCGGTGACTACCCCTAATGACTCGAGTGTGGAGCAAGGAGCAGATTTTTCACAGAGAAAACACGACAGAAGAGAAGTAGAAGTTTCCCTGTACGAATTACATTTATTTCTATAGACTGTTTTTCTGTACACTGCTCTCTAGCATACCTTTTTTTTTGTTAGCTAGTGTGTAACTATTTAGGTAGTGGTGGATCAGTGTGTTAAGGCTCTTGGTTACTGATCGGAAAGTTGGTGGTTCAAGCCCCAGCATTCCAGGGTGCCGCTGTTGGGCCCTTAAACACCCAGTTTGCTCATGCTGTATAATGGCTGACCCCAACCTACTAACAAAGCTGGAAAATATGTGAAGAATAAAGAATTTCACTGTGCAGTAATATATATTTGATGAATAAAGGCTGAATTTAAACTTAAAAATGATAAAGCAAAGGGTAAAAGCTCAACACTTCTAACAATAATAAGAAGAATGACTGAACCAGATTGATTTACGCTAAATTTACTGTACAATCCATAGTACTAACTTGCTATCTCTTTTTTTTTCTAATTTGTTACCCACACTGCCACAGTATAGCAAACTGCAATGGCATACGAATGCATGCTTCCTGAAATTCCGTCCTAAGAACTGATATTTTGAGGATAAGAGCGAACAAACCGAGCCGAACTGATGGCCGGCTAAGTTGCAGGTACTGTAACTGTACGAGTTAACATATTTCTTTGTTGATTTTTTTTCTCTTTTTTGCATTTTGTGAATGAAATATTACCAAATATGTTCAAGGATGGTAGAAAGAAGAAAAGGGAGCAACTTACGGATTCGTTTTTAAAGCAGCCGGTGCCAAGAGGAATCATAAATTAAAGTTAAATAAGGTTTAATGTCTATTGGTTTCATATCTTACTTCATTTACATGTCTTTTCTAAATGGTTTGATTGTTTATATGCAAAAAATATAATTATACAGTAAGTGTTGGAAACTGGTAATATTGGTAATATTTTTGAGTGGCTGGGACAGATTATCTGCATTTACATTATTTCCTATGGGAAAAATCGTTTTGCAATACAAAAGAACTCGACTCCTGAACAGATTAAACTTGTATGCCAAGATAGCCCTATAAACACTTTTTCTTTTTAATGAAGAACATATTCAACCAACTATATCAGAAAAAAAACCCACTGAGGCTAAAGCAATTTGCACTTTTTCTGGTCAATCACTCACTGGCCACTTGCACAATGCCTAAAATCATACAGCTACCTACAGTATAAACAGCTTCAGTTAATGTTCATAGCAAAATATCAGAACAGAAGTGAAAGGACTCTGGTGGTACTACTTGCCCATCTCACACTCTCACTAATCGCCCATCTCACTCTTGCCCACACTAGTGACGCTACTTGCCCATCTTCCCAATTTTCACACACAACAGCCGAGTTTAAACAAAGTGGTTCGGAAAAGATACAGTATATCCAGTGAGTGTGAGTTGTGTGGGTAAAATGGCTTCTTGATGACAGGCATCAACAGATCATGGGTAAACCTGTTTGAGGTCATACTGTAGGAATGCCAAGATACAGAAATTCAAAAAACAATTACAAAAACAACAACAAAAACGTAATAAACAATTCTATACAATGGCACTGAGCAGAAAAGCATCTCAGTAAAGATTGCAGAACACATGAAACCTCGAGGTTGGCCACATTGGGTTTCACCCCTGTCAGCCAAGAACAGGAATCTGATGCTACAAATGCCACAGCTCTACTGAAACGGAACGCTTGACGACTGTACAGTATATATAATCATTATTTTAAAAAGGTCAGCAACTATGAGTATACATTGATATGCAATTTGGATGTGAGCCAGGTTTTGCCACTAGGCAAACATCACACTGATCATCTGTAACATTACAGTACAAAACATTATGCCAAGTATTATGTACTAGTGATGGAAATTTGGATCATTTCAGTGACTCGGTTCTTTGAATCTCATTCATCAAAATGAATGAATCTTTTTGGAGTCATTTAGTTCATTTCGTTCTTTTGATCAGAAATAAAATAAAATGTTACATTTTCAATAAACAGACCCCTAACACGTCTACATACACAAATTGTGGCTATAGTTCCATTAATTAAAATATTACAATGCAGTTAAGGACATATTATGGTAAACAGAATGAGCAGGTCACCTCTCATATCTTCTAGTCCGAGTCGTTCGTTCTTTTGAATCTATTGCACTGCATAGCGTCTATGGGAGTCACGTGACAAAAGAATGAACGACTCAGACTAGAAAATTCATTCAGAAGAATCGCTCAATTCTGTTTCCTGTGTAAAGCACTGCATAGCGTCTATGGGAGTCACGTGACAAAAGAACGAACGACTCGGGCCAGAAAACTCAAAGGTAACTACTCATTTCCGTTTCCTGTACTTAACCTACGCAGGTTTTGCGATGCTTTGCTAGTAGAAAATGAACAAATCACTCTCTGAGACGACTCGTTCTTCTGAGTCATGTTAAAGACTCATTCAAAAAGAACAAATCATTCATGAACGACCCATCACTATTGTTTAGGTTCCCTTTGTGCCTCTCATGGCATGACCTCTGGGGGTGTGTTGTCGTGTCTGGCATCAGGACGTTGGTGTGGATCCTTTTGGTGCTGTGAGGCCTCCTTGGATTACACTTGGTTGTCCAGTGCATCCCATGGACGCTCGGTCAGATCGGGATCTGTGGAATTTATGCGATGCCCTGTGGTGCACTGGGTGTTCTGGTGCCTTTCAATTCGTGCCAGCATTGACTTTTTTTAGTGATCGGATTGGACGGGTTGGCCTTCGATGCTCACCGGCAGAAATGAACCTTGGGTGCCCATGATCTTGTTAATGTGTTACTGTTACATGGTGTTCATTTTATGGCAGCTTGGTTTTTTTTTTGTTTGTATGTTGAGTTTGTCACTTTACTAGGATTTTCAATGTTTGTACAAAAGCTCCATCATTCACTATTTATTAAATAAACTGTTCTGTATAAAGCACTATATACAGTAGGGCCAGCTGTATTGAAGACACTGCGAGGAAATACATCAATATGACATAAATGAGTGTGCATCAGTTGCTGTAAACTGGTTGTAATATACATGAACTATCCAGGAAATAATGTAGTATGTGAGGACAAAATGGATTTAAGGCAATATTCTTTTACTAGATGGGTACATAGGGAGTAGAGTCGCATTTGCATGGTAATACTCAGGTTCAGATCTGTGTGTCCCTGTGTAATCTTATACAGTTTGCTGAAATTATGAAGTTTAGCTCGCTGGCTTGGCAGGCAGGATTTCCTACTAACAAGGCAACCCTTTTTCTTTAAATGCATCGCTAGATGTAACATACAGATCAATAACAAATATCATAATACTGTACTGTGTTTGTATATACACAGTATGTATACTATATATATATATACTATCTATATACTGTATGACTTTACGGTTCTGCATAGCAGCAACACAACAAGACAGCTTACAGCTGAACATGCATTGTGTTGAGAGAGAGAGAATGAAATAATGGATTCATTAAGTTTAACTGTAATGACATGGCTTTGCTCCGGGCCCATGTTTTTGTTTTCACCATGACGACGGACCATGAACACTTACAGGCTCACTATCCTGTACCGAACATGAGTACACATCCAACATGCACGCACACACACGTGCACTTACACATAAACATCTTGAACACATTTATGGTATATTATAGGTCAACACATTTCCCTAAAGGCCGATTTCTTTACTGTATCTCTCTCTCTTTCTCTTTGTCTATCTCAATTCCTTACTCCCCTTTTATCGCCCCTTCTGTCTTTCTCTTTCTCCTTCAACCCCTTTCCTCCTCTTCATCTCTTTCTCTCTCCTTTAAACGCTTTCCCCCTACATCATTCCCCCCCTTTTTTTTTGCATTTCATTCTCCATCCCTAAATTTCGTTCTCTTCCCTTACTCCTTCCCTTCTCCATCATTCCTACATTACTCTCTCTTCCTCTCTTCATTCGCTGTGCACTCTTTCATACTCAATCCCTTAAACCCCGTCTCCTTTCTTTCCCCCTGTCACCACCTGTCTGTCTGTCTCATTCCCTCTGTCTTCATAAAGGAGTACGAGATAGAGGGATCGAGTGGGCTGGCGAGGGCTGGAGAGGGATAGAGGCTGTCACAGAGACTGAAGGAGATTTGCAGTGTAGCTGGACGTCAGTTATGTCTGTTTCCCTCTTAGATAGAGTTTTAAACCCCCTGAAACTTGACACGCTCATCAATTACACCAGTACTGTTTAAGCCCCGCTTACACACACAAACACGCGAGAGCTTTGAGGACGGTCCACCTATCAAGCACTCGACGATAGTTAGATCTTGGGCCCAATATATTAAGCCTTAAAGTTGCAACAGCAGGCTGGTGATTTAACATAGCGACACACTGCTAAAGCTGAGACAAGCGGCTCTAACAGTATTCCCTAAGGCACCATTTCAGAAATCACACTCACACACACATACACACCCCGAGACAGCTGCACAGGTCGCAAAGGGCATGTAGGGAGTGTTACACGGTACGTCCTGAAAAGCATGCTCCTTGTCATGCATTCTCTGCAGTCTGTTCATGCCATACGAAGATATATTGATCTACTACATGTGTGTGTGTGTGTGTGTGTGTGTTTGTGTAGCATTTTCACACAGCCTACTCCACTCTGAAGGGTACTAATCCTCACATGAGGCCAATAAGCTCATCTATAGTTATTTACATACATCTACATAATTCCCCCCCACTCCCTCTCTCTCTCTCTCTCTCTCTCTCCAGTGTGATGCTGTGGAAAATAGCAGTGCACGTAATGATTACCCGGCACTGCTTCAGTATGCCCATCCCACCCTATTCCTCTATTCCTCTCCTCTCTCCTCCCTGCATCAGTCATAAAAAGAGGATCATGGATGGAATGATGAGGGAAGCATGGGATTTGTTAAACATGCCGATGACCAGCTCAGCACAGAATTTCTGGATTTATATTTGGAGACACGGAAAGTATCGGAATGCAACATGAAATGACGTAAAAGATGGATGACTTGAATTGAACGCACAGATATGCATGTTGATGCTAATGAATGAATAAGTGCATGTCTGAATTATGAATGAAAGGCAGAAATAAGCAGGGTGGACTGGCCAGCAAATTAAAATCCAATGCAAATTAATCGAAGCACTTTGCATAAAAAGTGATGAGTCAGAATTCAAATCATGGGCGAATCAGCACAAGGATGGTTTCGTTCCATTCGGAAACAAAACTGGAGTGTAAACATTGCACCGAGAGGAAAGCACGAGACTCCTCCAGACTTTAAGTATTCTCTAAGGTTTTTGTTGCAGTACTGTGGTGCTGTATTACAGCCCAGTGTTAAGTGCATTAAGGAACAAGCGGAAAGGGGATGAATCCATGCCTGTGCATATTTCTTTTTTGTTTTATTTCTTTTTTTATTTCTCCTGGAGACGACTTAAAATACATTGAAATACGTTTGATCTTCATCAAGCACTAAAACTACCTAAATTAAACTTCCAGTGTGTTCAATAAACATAATCTACTTGCATTTGCTTACTACAAATTTGATTACATCCTTAGATCCGTTTTATATTGAAATGTATATAGAGACTTCAGAGAGAATATAACATGTTATTTAACTGAACACATTTCCTGCAGAACTAAGATGAATAACAGAGCAGCTTTCTAGAATCCTGCATCACAGACTGCTTATCCTCAGGCTGGGGACATGGTGCATAAGACAGTTATGACAAGGTTAAAAAAAAAAACTAAAAAAAAAAAAAACGTGAGTTTAGACTGCTGAGATGTAAAACAAGGTTTTTAGCTGCACTCTAAACAACTCAGACAGTGTGACAGTGATGAGCGTGGAACTCGAAGCATAGCCGCATATTTAACAGCTGCCAGATGCTGAACGGTCAAGCAAGTCGTCTGTCTGATAGAAAAATGACAGTTTTGTTTAATCTGGAGGAGCTGGTGCGTGTGGGGAGTAAAACTCGTGCTGAGCAAGGAGACCATAAGGGTGCGGATTTTTACAACATATTTACTCTTGACCTGCGTTACATTCTCAATATGCTTTTCTGACAATGTTAAACAAATCGAAAGAGGTGTGGACTTTATGCCTGTCAGTCATATAGAAAGAGGTGTGGGCTCTATAGCAATGAAAAAAGTAAACACCTGTGGCCTCTGTAACTGCAGATGGTAATTAAGGAGATGTGGCCTCTATACCCATAGCTCAAAATAAAAGGGGTGGTCTCTATGCTTGTAAATTAAAATGAAGAAGGTGTGGCTTCTACTGTATGCTTGTAGACCACAATAAAGAAGGTGCGGCCTCTCTACCTGTAGATCGTAATGAAGGGGGTGTGGCCTCTCTCCCTGTTGATCAAAATGAAGGAGGTGTAGCCTCTTTGCTAATAAATGCAAATGATGGAGGTGTGGCTTCAATGCCCGTAGATCATAATGAAGGAGGTGTGGCCTTTTTTCCTGTAGATCAAAATAAAAGAGGTGTGGCCTCTATGCCCATATATCGTATTAAAGGAGGTGTGGCCTTTCTTCTTGTTGATCAAAATAAAGTAGGTGTGGCCCCTATGCCCATAGATTGTAATGAAGGAGGTGTGGCCTCTATACCCGTAGGTCATAATGAAGGAGGTGTGGCCTCTATGCCCGTAGATCGCAATGATAGAGGCCTCTATACCCATATATCGTATTGGAGGAGGTGTGGCCTTTCTTCTTGTTGATCAAAATAAAGTAGGTGTGGACCTATGCCCATAGACTGTAATGAAAGAGGTGTGGCCTCTATGACTGTCAGTCGAAATGAAGGAGGTGTGGTCTCATTAATTATAAGTCATACTGGAAGAGGAGGTGTGGCCTCTATGACTGTCAGTGATAAGAGGTGTGGCTTCTATACAGGCCTTTTGTAATGAAGGAGGTGTGGCCTCTACATCTGTCGGTTGTAGAAAAGAGGTTAGTTTGGGGTTAAAAAGCATAGTTCCACTATACTCAGTCACAATGAGGTATCATGGCTTTCTTATACTCTTTGTTACAATAAAGTAGGTGTACGTAGTCTCTGCGACTGGCAGTCCCAGTAATTGAAGTGTTATCTCTCAGTGTGTTTTTAAATGACTATGTTTGCAACGTCTGCAATTATCTTAAATGATTTGTGCCTGTAAATTTATACATTTTGTGCACTGAATTCTTGATTACACAAATTCGCTCCTTTTGTGGTCAATAATTTGAGCATAATTTTATTCAACGCTAATTAGAAAATCCCCCAGTGCTTTTCCCTTACACTAAAATCAGTTAGATGACATGGACAAGTTGAGGCATAATACAGAGATCTGATGTTGATTAGCGAGTAAAGGGTGTGCATGTGTGTGGTGCCTAGCCACATCATTAAATATATGCGTAGATGATGTAAGCGTTGCTTTCTTGTATGGTATGTGTGTGCATGTGTATCGCATAACATTGCCCGGGATGCTTGACCTTTTTGCTTGGCCTCTGCATGAGTTCACCATGTACTGTGCTATTAATGTACGTAAGGACAGTCACCCACATGCACACATCCCTCTTAGCCGAACACTTCCACTCTGCATGTCCTAACAGCGACCTAACATTTAGCCAAAGGTGGAAAAACATTCGTGGTGACAAGACGATAATCGTCTGTGACACGGCTGTCAGGTTGGTGCTTGCGGTCGAACGGAATATGCCACAATCTGAAAGCCACAGCTCACATCAAAAACATTCAGGTCCAAAAGTCTCCGACTGCTACAAAAACTCTCATTATTTCATCAGTTAACAAAACACTAACAGAATATAACACAGACGATCCGAGTAGGTTAAGAACATATTATTTAAACCTATGAACAAGTCATTTATATTTGAGGGAGATCCTCATGGAGGATTAAAATCTATCTGAATATCCAGCTTATATCATGGTCACAAGTTGAGAGTTTACTACGTATTAAATTAATTTGTAACACTAAAATGACAAGTTAAGTTCATATACTCTAATTAAGCCAATTTCTTGGATTGCATCATCATTTTGTAATGATCTAGTAAATTCTGGTAATGTGTTAAAATATTAAGAATGAATATTGCATATTTATTGACATATCAGCATACATTGTATGTGTTTATTTGTTAGGAGGTAAACTTATTTAAATGAGCTTTTTTATCTTATTTATTAGGTATTATTTTATTCATTCACTTTCATTGTATTTACTTTTGATTATAATTACGCTTTAATTTTTTATTTCAATGTGTATGATAAATAGTTGAGGATATTTAGTACTGATCCGGATTTTAGCAATTATTATTTAATCCATTATCATATAGTTATACAATAAATTTTTGTCAAATTTATTTTTTTAAAATAATGTATTATAATAATACCTATGAATTTCTCATAAGTATGTTATTTGTAATCCAGCAACATTCATTCATTCATTCATTCATCTTCTGTACCGCTTTATCCTCTATTCAGGGTCGCGGGGGGCCTGGAGCCTATCCCAGGAGACTTCGGGCACAAGGCAGGGTACACCCTGGACAGGGTGCCAATCCATCGCAGGGCACACACTCATACGCACACTCACACACCCAATCACACACTACGGGCAATTTGGGAACGCCAATTAGCCTAACCTGCATATCTTTGGACTGTGGGAGGAAACCGGAGTACCCGGAGGAAACCCACCAAGCACGGGGAGAACATGCAAACTCCATGCACACAGAGACGGGAATCGAGCCTGGCCGGGGAATCGAACCCAGACCCTGGAGGTGATCCAGCAACATGATGAGAATAAAATAAAATGCCTGTTATCTAGTAAGAGTATTTTAATGTCATGGTTTGAATATCAATATTAAATTGATGTTACATCACAAAAATCAATTACCCTCACATTTCTAAACCACAAGCTATCGTCTTCGTTTTTTTTTTTCCGCATACATTAATCTTCAGTAACTGCTTGATCTGACTAATATTGACCTATCAGTCAAGCTTTCACAAAATTAGATTACACATTGATCAGCCAGAACATTAACACTGATTATCAATTAAATACCAGTAAAATGGTGACAGGCTCATGTGCACCTAAGACCCATTTATGCCTGTGGGGGGCAAAGGTTAGTCCGTCTGGTTCGATCCCACAGAAGCACCAATGTTTCACAAATTGATGAAAAAAATTAATGCTGGTCATGATGGAAAGGTATCACTTATGAAGCTTAGCAGGCCAAGAGTTCTAGGTTGTTGCTCAGGCCTCAGGCATCCATGGGATGTGCTGGACAAACAAGTCTGATCCATTGAGGCCCCACCTTGCAACTTACAGTATAGCACTTAAAGTATTTCCTGCTTATGTCCTGGTGCCAGACGCCACAGCGCACCCCCCAGAGGTCCTGTAGAGTCATGCCCCAAGGGAACATATTGTTTTAAGGATTTAATATTATGGCTGATCAGTGTATATTAGACTGGCGAAATCATGATTAAATATATATCTAGGTTAAAAAAATATATTGTTTAAGGTTATTTCTTACATAAGAAGTCCACACATCCTTTTAAAATATCATAGAACCCAAAAGAAAAATAAATAAAAGAAAGGTTCACAACCGTTACCTAATACTTTTATGTCACGATAGTGCTATCAAGGTAGTTACATCATACTTCACATCAGCCCCTGCGCATCACATGATCTCGATCACTCTCACCAGTATCTTCTTATGCCTTGTCTGTGCCACTATTTCCCACTTTATAGTCTGTGTGGTTCTTGCCTTGTATCCGTAGTTCATGTTAATGGTACAGTACTTATTTTCCCTGTTTTGGCAGAACAGATTATCTGCGCTTGCAGGCATCTCAACTACCAATTCCAGGTCTGACAAGTAAGAGTTGTGATTTTTGCTTTCGATCACTGTAACACTGGAAGGTGAGAACTTCAGGTAGTTAAAAAAAAGAGGCTCACGGTTTTTGTGCCAAAACACATCGGTACTGTCTCAGCTGAAAAGAAGCAGCCCCACAGCATAATGCTTGCACCACCGTGTTTCACTGGGGGCATGGTGTTCTTTGGGTGATGAGCTGCCTTGAAAAAAGAATACCTAACAAGCTTTCGTCAAACTCGATTTTGACAGTTTTATTGCCCCCTTGACCTTTGGATGACCTTTAGGAGTTTTTATGGCCGGGAGGTTTCGTGATAAAAAGGGAGGGGTTTATGCGTTAATTCATTTATATACGTATTTATTTATATACGTATTTATTTCATTTATTAATTCATTTATATACGTATTTATTTCATTTATTTATTTATATACGTATTTATTTCATTTATTGTAAGAATTAGCACAGTGTGTTTTTATTTGAAAAATATGCTTGGTGAGGGGATTCATTTCAAGGTGTTTGTGCGTAACTATTAAGACAGGGAGAATGTATTTATTACCAAGGGGGCAAACAGTGAAACATTTATTCACTTTGGTAAAAACTTGGAGCATTTTTAATGATTGAGGACTAGCGAAGTTTTCAAGTTACTTTTAAAGAGAAGAAGCATAAACGTTACCAGAGGGCGAGAGCCCCGAGTCGTTGAAGAAGAAGTAGAATGGTCTCGATGATACGACTAAAAAAACGTTGTTGCGGGAAAAAATAAATTACAAGAGACATAAGCGAGGTCCGAGCGCGCGTATGAGTTTGTCCGATGTCAAGAGCGTGTAGCGCTTGAGTAGCAAAGTCTTGTCTGGAGCGGGAGGCGCGCTGAGTTTGAGTTTGTGAAAGGGGAATCGAATGGGGTTCCTCCCGGGCCTTGTGATTGGCCGGATCTGCGCGTGACGAAACCCCGCCTCCGCCTTTTCAGCTTAGTCATAAAATGTGTTTATTTTTTTTTTGAGTGCTCATCTAAATCTGTTGTTTTATCCACATTATTTTTTTTAGGTAGAACTGTGCTTATTTTGTCTTTTTAAAAAGTTCCCTAAGACTAAAGCTGGGGTGACCGTGTGTGTAGTGATTAGTAATAATGTAATGGAAGAAAACAAAAAAAAGCTGCTCCGTGACTCATCAGTTCACTGTGTGCCATGATCATTTTTGTTAGGAATTACATGCTGAACTGATCCAACAGATCGGTTAAAAGTCTAGCCGATTTTACATATGCTTATATATACGAGGACCATGTGTTAAAAACCTGGTCCTTTACTTTTCTTGAAAAGAAAAAAAAATCTGTTTTTCTGGTTGTCATAGCAGGCCTTGTAATAAATGTTAGTTAACATCTATTATCAGATTAGGATGTAATAAACGTTTGACCAGATATTTTTCCATGGGGAGATGGGGCTAATGTTTAATAGCTTTGTTTAGAAAATGTTTACGCCAGGTGAGTGTGTGTGCATATGTGTTTACGTCCATGCATGTGGAGCAGATACTATATTTACATATATTTTAACTCAAAATCTGTCTTTTTTGGTTATTTCTTTCATATTTTTGATATTTTATACTTTGGAAATCATTATTTTATTGCTAATTTATTTATTGTTTTGCACTAGTGTTAAAATATTCGGTTATGCTTGTGACTGTTAAAAAAAAAAATGGGACACGGCCCCTTTTAGAGTTCCCGCTTCTTCCGGTTTCGGCTGGTCTCCTTCAGTGCGCGCGCGGTAAGCGTAGCTGGAGAGAGGTGAGTTCTGACGGAGCTCTAGCTTAAAAATAAATAAAATGTTTAGTTAAAGTTGGTTTATTGCGAGTAAGATGTATGTTTGGTGATAAAAATGCAGTTTATTTGTAAGGAAGCACAAATAGAGGTTGTTTAACGCATGTTTTCTTTGGAAGTGACACTATGTATGCATGTTTGAACTCCATGGCTAAAATTATCTGTTTTGACTCGCAAACACAGAGTTATGAGCAAACATGAAGTTTTTTATTCATTTGGTTTTTAATTCATTCATAATAATAAAAGTGGCTTGTGGAATATTTGTTGTCCGGCCTCGTTAAATTCACAACACAGCGCAGAGTTTGGGACAAACCGTGGGGGTTGTATTATTATTATCTCTGTAGGGAAACATTCACACAGGGGTAGGAGTAAACCCTTACAGTTTTATTCTGGATGTTTCAAAACACCGTAACATATAAGTTGAGTTAGCTCTGAATGCTCTCAAAATAACCGGTAATGTGAGTTACACAAAGTATTTTCTTCAAAATCTTAACAAAAACTGATCTGAAGTAAACAGCTCAGTAAATGTTCTTGAGGGTTTGAGTCTTTTCTTTTTCTTTCGGTCACTAAACCTTCACGCTGGAAAGTTCAGTTAGCTGCCACTGCTAGGTGTAAATATAATGTCATTTTAGAAACGTTTCAGAAAACTCTTACAAAAACATCTGAGCTAAAAGTTGTTTTTCTTCTCTTTCTCATAAGTTTTGTCTTCCATTACAATATTTCTTCACCTAAGTTAAAAGTAATTAGACTGGAAACTTCGTTACACAAAAAATGTTGTCGTCGTCAAAATCTAACAACATACTGTATCAGAGTTAGAAGTTGATACTGTGGAATGATTAGACTTGTTTCATCGGCATTAACCTTACACATGACATTTCTTTTAGGTTCTATTAGTAAATGTTGTGAGCAGTACGTTTTATTTTAGAAACTCAAATTTTTTTTTACAAAATGTTAAAGTAGAAGTTCTTCATTGTTTGGACATGGTTCCTCTGGCACTAAACCTTCACGCTTTAAAGATCTGGTGCATCAAGGCTATGTGTAAGTATAATATCATTTTTAGAAACCTTTCAGAAAAACTAACACATCTTGGGCAATAGTTTCTGTTCTCAAAGGTTTTGTCTTCCATTACAACATTTCTCCACCTATGAAAGTTAATTACTTACACAAATTATTATTTTTAAACAACGTATTTGAGTTAAGAAGTTGATACTGTTGAATGATTAGACTTGTTTCATCGGTCATTAAACTTACACATATGAAATTTCTTTTAGTAAATGTTGTGAGCAATACTTTTTTTATTTTAGAAACTCAAAAAAAAAATCTAACAAAATGTAAAAGTAGAAGTTCTTGATTGTTTAGACATGGTTCCTGCGTCACTAAACCTTCACGCTTTAAAAGATCTGTTAAGCATCAGGGCTATGTGTAAGTATAATATCATTTTAGAACTTTTCAGAAAACTCTAACACATCATAGGCAATAGTTGTTGTCTTTGATTACAAATATTACTTCACCTATGAAAGTTAATAGTTATTGCACCAGAATTTTAGCCGTGCAATTAAATTTTTCATTCATAAAAATCAAAACATATCAGAATAAAAGCTGAAAGCATCAAAGTGTTATTTATAATGTCGTTTAACAAACTTTTTCAGAAAAACTAACATCTTGGGCAATAGGTTTTTGTCTTCCATTACAATATTTCTACACCTATGAAATTTAATTACTTACACAATTTTTTTAAACAACGTATTTGAGTTAAGAAGTTGATAATTGTTAAATGATTAGACTTGATTCCTTGGTAATTAAACTTACATGTATGAAATTAAATTTTTTTTCTTGTATGTGTATGTGGGTGTTTGTAAGGATGTAACAAGAGGAAGGATTTAAAAAAAAAAACAATGCACAAGATGTTAGTTTTTCTGAAAAAGTTTGTTAAACGACATTATAAATAACACTTTGATGCTTTCAGCTTTTATTCTGATATGTTTTGATTTTTATGAATGAAAAATTTAATTGCACGGCTAAAATTCTGGTGCAATAACTATTAACTTTCATAGGTGAAGTAATATTTGTAATCAAAGACAACAACTATTGCCTATGATGTGTTAGAGTTTTCTGAAAAGTTCTAAAATGATATTATACTTACACATAGCCCTGATGCTTAACAGATCTTTTAAAGCGTGAAGGTTTAGTGACGCAGGAACCATGTCTAAACAATCAAGAACTTCTACTTTTACATTTTGTTAGATTTTTTTTTTGAGTTTCTAAAATAAAAAAAGTATTGCTCACAACATTTACTAAAAGAAATTTCATATGTGTAAGTTTAATGACCGATGAAACAAGTCTAATCATTCAACAGTATCAACTTCTTAACTCAAATACGTTGTTTAAAAATAATAATTTGTGTAAGTAATTAACTTTCATAGGTGGAGAAATGTTGTAATGGAAGACAAAACCTTTGAGAACAGAAACTATTGCCCAAGATGTGTTAGTTTTTCTGAAAGGTTTCTAAAAATGATATTATACTTACACATAGCCTTGATGCACCAGATCTTTAAAGCGTGAAGGTTTAGTGCCAGAGGAACCATGTCCAAACAATGAAGAACTTCTACTTTAACATTTTGTAAAAAAAAATTTGAGTTTCTAAAATAAAACGTACTGCTCACAACATTTACTAATAGAACCTAAAAGAAATGTCATGTGTAAGGTTAATGCCGATGAAACAAGTCTAATCATTCCACAGTATCAACTTCTAACTCTGATACAGTATGTTGTTAGATTTTGACGACGACAACATTTTTTGTGTAACGAAGTTTCCAGTCTAATTACTTTTAACTTAGGTGAAGAAATATTGTAATGGAAGACAAAACTTATGAGAAAGAGAAGAAAAACAACTTTTAGCTCAGATGTTTTTGTAAGAGTTTTCTGAAACGTTTCTAAAATGACATTATATTTACACCTAGCAGTGGCAGCTAACTGAACTTTCCAGCGTGAAGGTTTAGTGACCGAAAGAAAAAGAAAAGACTCAAACCCTCAAGAACATTTACTGAGCTGTTTACTTCAGATCAGTTTTTGTTAAGATTTTGAAGAAAATACTTTGTGTAACTCACATTACCGGTTATTTTGAGAGCATTCAGAGCTAACTCAACTTATATGTTACGGTGTTTTGAAACATCCAGAATAAAACTGTAAGGGTTTACTCCTACCCCTGTGTGAATGTTTCCCTACAGAGATAATAATAATACAACCCCCACGGTTTGTCCCAAACTCTGCGCTGTGTTGTGAATTTAACGAGGCCGGACAACAAATATTCCACAAGCCACTTTTATTATTATGAATGAATTAAAAACCAAATGAATAAAAAACTTCATGTTTGCTCATAACTCTGTGTTTGCGAGTCAAAACAGATAATTTTAGCCATGGAGTTCAAACATGCATACATAGTGTCACTTCCAAAGAAAACATGCGTTAAACAACCTCTATTTGTGCTTCCTTACAAATAAACTGCATTTTTATCACCAAACATACATCTTACTCGCAATAAACCAACTTTAACTAAACATTTTATTTATTTTTAAGCTAGAGCTCCGTCAGAACTCACCTCTCTCCAGCTACGCTTACCGCGCGCGCACTGAAGGAGACCAGCCGAAACCGGAAGAAGCGGGAACTCTAAAAGGGGCCGTGTCCCATTTTTTTTTTTAACAGTCACAAGCATAACCGAATATTTTAACACTAGTGCAAAACAATAAATAAATTAGCAATAAAATAATGATTTCCAAAGTATAAAATATCAAAAATATGAAAGAAATAACCAAAAAAGACAGATTTTGAGTTAAAATATATGTAAATATAGTATCTGCTCCACATGCATGGACGTAAACACATATGCACACACACTCACCTGGCGTAAACATTTTCTAAACAAAGCTATTAAACATTAGCCCCATCTCCCCATGGAAAAATATCTGGTCAAACGTTTATTACATCCTAATCTGATAATAGATGTTAACTAACATTTATTACAAGGCCTGCTATGACAACCAGAAAAACAGATTTTTTTTTCTTTTCAAGAAAAGTAAAGGACCAGGTTTTTAACACATGGTCCTCGTATATATAAGCATATGTAAAATCGGCTAGACTTTTAACCGATCTGTTGGATCAGTTCAGCATGTAATTCCTAACAAAAATGATCATGGCACACAGTGAACTGATGAGTCACGGAGCAGCTTTTTTTTGTTTTCTTCCATTACATTATTACTAATCACTACACACACGGTCACCCCAGCTTTAGTCTTAGGGAACTTTTTAAAAAGACAAAATAAGCACAGTTCTACCTAAAAAAAATAATGTGGATAAAACAACAGATTTAGATGAGCACTCAAAAAAAAAATAAACACATTTTATGACTAAGCTGAAAAGGCGGAGGCGGGGTTTCGTCACGCGCAGATCCGGCCAATCACAAGGCCCGGGAGGAACCCCATTCGATTCCCCTTTCACAAACTCAAACTCAGCGCGCCTCCCGCTCCAGACAAGACTTTGCTACTCAAGCGCTACACGCTCTTGACATCGGACAAACTCATACGCGCGCTCGGACCTCGCTTATGTCTCTTGTAATTAATTTTTTCCCGCAACAACGTTTTTTTAGTCGTATCATCGAGACCATTCTACTTCTTCTTCAACGACTCGGGGCTCTCGCCCTCTGGTAACGTTTATGCTTCTTCTCTTTAAAAGTAACTTGAAAACTTCGCTAGTCCTCAATCATTAAAAATGCTCCAAGTTTTTACCAAAGTGAATAAATGTTTCACTGTTTGCCCCCTTGGTAATAAATACATTCTCCCTGTCTTAATAGTTACGCACAAACACCTTGAAATGAATCCCCTCACCAAGCATATTTTTCAAATAAAAACACACTGTGCTAATTCTTACAATAAATGAAATAAATACGTATATAAATAAATAAATGAAATAAATACGTATATAAATGAATTAATAAATGAAATAAATACGTATATAAATAAATACGTATATAAATGAATTAACGCATAAACCCCTCCCTTTTTATCACGAAACCTCCCGGCCATAAAAACTCCTAAAGGTCATCCAAAGGTCAAGGGGGCAATAAAACTGTCAAAATCGAGTTTGACGAAAGCTTGTTAGGTATTCTTTTTGCCTTGTTCTTGTGTCAAACATCTTTCGGGATTATTTTCCAGAAGTTCTACCTTGGTCTGATCTGACTGTAACACATTTTGCCACAGGGTTTGGAGTTATTTTAAGCAAGTTTGGATTTTTTCTTTCTTCCTGAAAAAACTTTTTTGCGTCCATCTAGCTCTACAACCATATAGCCCAGACATGACGAAAATGAGAGATTGTTGTCACATACAGGACTGCACCAGCACTTGCCCTGTAGGTTTCTCAGCAGCCTTCTCGATGCGTCTTCTTCTTGTCTTTTTCTCTAGTTTGGTAGGACATCCTGTTCTTGACAATGTCACGCTGGTGTCCCATTTTCTCGACTTGTTCGACATGTAATGTTTCAGAAATTATTTTGTACCCCTCTTCTGAACATAATCTTCCAACAGTGAGATCCCGTGCATAGTTTGTAAGCTTTGTGTGAATCATGATTCATGATTCAGGATTTGGATAAAAACTAAGAAAATGTCAAGAAAGTCCAAAGAAACAGCAGACCTGCTCCTACTGCGGATCTTTATTTGGTATTAATCAGAACCACTTGGAATGGCAAGTTTATGAGTATTGCCTCATTATAAAAGTGTGTGTACTCTCATGCAACCAGATTATTTCACCCTAAAAAAAAAAGGTTTTTCCTAGTTAATTTTAACATAGGTTGTGTTGGACTATTATAATAATAATAATAATAATAATTATTATTATTATTATTATTAGAAGAAGAAGTAGTAGTATTTCCACTGTATAATTATGTTCAAGTCAACCCGGGACATTCCGTATATAATTCCCTTCCACACTAATGGACCAAAGCAC
This sequence comes from Channallabes apus, assembly GCA_030522415.1. Classification (NCBI taxonomy): domain Eukaryota; kingdom Metazoa; phylum Chordata; class Actinopteri; order Siluriformes; family Clariidae; genus Channallabes; species Channallabes apus. The sequence continues at coordinate 22,728,055 of CM060114.1, forward strand.
TAAAAATTACTCACTTAATAAAAACATACGAGGGGCGTTCATGTCAAAGAGGGACTTTTGATTATGCATAATAACAAGTTAAAAGTTAAAGTTAAAAACTCCCTTTATTTCTCCATATAATACCCATCTTCATTAATGCACTTATCCCAGCCTTTCACTAACGCTTGGAGATAATTAATGTAGAAAGTTTTAGTATATAAAATAAGACTGATTGCTTCCTGTCTAAAACGCTGGCCTTCCAGGAGCTCCTTTAATGGGCCAAATATGTGGAAATGGCTTGCGGTGAGGTCAGGACTGTACAGGGGATGAGCCGATAACTTCTAGCCGAGTTCCTGTAATGTGCAAGTGGTGTTGGCGAATGATTGTGTGGGCAGTTCCCACAGACAAATGCGTCTCTTCTGCAAGCTGGTAACAAGTTATGCATTGATTTTCAAAGATCAGGGGGTCCACTTGTTGAATATTCATGGGAACGACTGCGTTGGGCACCGAACCACCTCGGCTGGAAATATCAAAGACGTACAGACTTCTTCAAAAAGCTTTCACAATTCAAATGTTCTACCGCGACTAAAAGTCTCATCACCATACTGTGAATTTTAATAACTTTTTTACGCCTTCATTCACAAGACATTTCATCATAAGTCCCAGTTTAACTTGAAGGCCCTTTGTGCATTGGTTGGTAGAATATTTCAAATATCGTCTACAATAATAAAAAATAAATCCTATTGATCTGGATTCTTTCTGCTGGGGTATGTTTTCACCTCATTGCTCTATCTCTTATTTCAGTCTTATCTCACTCACTCACTTATAATCTACCATGCTTTATCATGTATTCAGGGACCCAGGCACTTAGGGAACGAGGCAGGATACACCCTGGCCAGGGTGCCAATGCATCGCAGGGCAATTTGGGAACCCCAATTATCCTAACCTGCATATCTTTGGACTGTGAGAGGAAACCGGAGTACCAGGAGGAAACCCACCAAGGATGGGGAGAACCTGCAAACTCCATGCACACAGAGACAGGAATCAAGCCTGGCTGGGAATCAAACCCGCACCCTGGAGCTGCAAGGCGACAGTGCTAACCACTACACCACCGTGCCGCCCCCAGTCTTATCTCAGGAGCACATTTATCCATTTCACAGTGCCACCAACAGGGCTATCTTGGCGGTCTATACGTGTCAGATAAAAAAAAAAAAAATGTAAACATTGGAATATTAGATCGCTGTAGGAATTAGCATAACTAAAATGTTAATATGAGAGAAAGTGGACTTAACACAGCCGGAATGCTCTCGTCTGGCGCTGTAGCAAAAGCTTCCATTAGTTTTAGACCTAATTAGAGTGACACTTAACAAGCTAATTTTCTCCAGACACTTAAAACACTCTGCAGGTTTTTGGTTGCACTTAAGAGCACACGCACACACACACACACACACACACACACACACACACACACACACACATAATTGATGTTGCATTTCTTAATGGGAAACTTAATGTCAGAACACATTTACGTCTGTAAGGTTTCCACACACACTTCCACACACACAGACGCAATCATAATGTACTGTATACACAAACATGCGCGACTGTCACACATGATGCACTTCCACTTTTTCCTGTCATCTTCCTTCTTTCATGCATGGAAGTGAAAGGAATGAGATGCACACACACACACACACACACACACACACACACACCCAGCCATGCCCCCCCACACCGTAAACATATTGTTTTTGTTTTGTTTTTTAATTATTTTCTTGTAAATCACATGTGCTACACCCACTCTTTGCACAATGTATTCAGTTATACACAGGGGAACATAGTAAACCAGGTCTATAATATTTACCAGTCATTTTTTATGCATGTGTGTGTGTGTGTGTGTGTGTGTATGTGTGGAGCAGTCCATAGATTCGAATATCATTCAAAAAATGCTTTGTAAATTTTAAATACTATCTTCCCAACCCACCCCTAGCCTCGACACAATAGTGATACAAAAGTTGAAAATTCAGTCAGAAAGATAGAAAGAAAGAAGAGAGAAGGAGAATGGGCTGTTTTGGCCGCAGGGGAGCAAGCATCAGTGCTATTCCAATTACAGGAGACAATGAGAGAGCAGAGGCGTGCTGGGATTCTGTGTGTGAGGGTGTGTGTGTGTGTGCTGCATGTGTGCATGTCTGGGCAGTGGGGTGTGTGAGAGTATGAGAGGGTGTAAGTGTCATTCTGTGTGTGTGAGAGAGAAATGAGGTTCAGAGATG